>OX463840.1:3879303-4086351 GCA_949825065.1 Odontocerum albicorne | reverse complement strand
AAGCCCGCCAGGTTGTGCTGTATTTAACGAAAATAAAATAAAATACAATATCATCATCATTATTTTCAACCTGGATCGATCCATGTACCTTCGGTCTTTTTCTGGACCTCTTTATGCCTCTTGGGTACCATAGGATTATTTCGGATATTCACCGAGAATCTGACATTTTGGCTACGTGTCCTGCCCATTGCCACTTCATTTCTTGAACAATATGCTGTATCTTCTGTCTTTGTTATGGTCTCTTTAAGGGGGTTTTCTACTCTAGAAATATGAAAAAAAAAACTTTTTTTTATATTCTTAAAGTTTAGACCTTTATGAATATGTTATCAAAAGAAAATTTTAAAATTCTCAATATTTACGAAGTTATATGTTAGCTATAAATTAGGCAGCAATTACGCCGCGCCGGAATGACTCGGACAATAATCTCAAAACCTTCAACTGTTTTTCTTGCAACTACTTTTTTCGACCTGGTCGACATAAAATCTCAAGTTGCCTTCGATTGAACCGATTGCCTTCAAATTTGGTATGAAACTTAGATAAATGTTTTTATATCGTCCCTACCTGGAAAATTCAAAACTATTTTTTTACTATTTTTTAAAAATTAAAAAAAGGGTAAAAATATTTTCAGACAGCCGCCATTTTACGTTTTTTTTCTCTTTGGTACCAACTATAACATAACGACATTATTTCTTGTCAAGAAACTGTGTATACTTTTTGTTTAAAATTTACGAAAGGGTTCCAATCATGTCGACCAACATACCCCCTTTTTTTACAAGATATAACAGCTGATAACATCTTGAATTTTCAATTTTTTTTCTACACTCTCAAATCATCAATAAACAAACTCGAAAAAAATGTATACGAAAAATATTTCAATTTTTTTTTATTTAGTCTGAAAAAACGCCCGAAATTCACGCCTCTAGAGTAGAATACCCCCTTAAGTACCACATACTACCTTGATCAAAAGGCTTTAGGACCGGCCACCGTGTGGCGCTGTCAGTCACGCGATTTGAATTCTTTTTTTTATTGTTAAATTATCACATCTATCATTGACACTTCCCTCCGAATTTCAGCGTTATAGCTTGACTTTGTAAAAGTTACGCTGTACTGAGTACATCTACCTTTGTGCGTGTTTTCGATTTTTTACAAGTTTGAAAATGGCATCGACTGTGCATCAACGAGTTTGCATTAAATTTTGTGTGAAAAACGGATTTAACGGTCCGCAGACCTTGGAAATGTTGGAGAAGTGTTTTTCGGTGGCACGAACGCTTCAGAAGTGGTCGGGAGTCGGTTGAGGATGACGAACGCAATGGCAGTGGAAAACCGATGAAAACATCGATAAAATCAAAGAAATGTTGGCCGAAAACCGCAAATTGACCATCAGAGAGCTGGACGAGGACTTGAACATCGCTTATGGATCCGCTCAAGGCATTTTGGTTAGTGATTTGGGCCTCAGACGGGTCGCTGTAAAACTGGTGTCGAAAGACCTCAATTTCCTGCAAAAAAAGGACCGCGTTGAAATCGCGAAAGACATGATTTCCATGAGTTTTTGACCAAAAACAACACGATTACTATCCAGCAGCCTTTGAATTCACCTGATCTGGCTCCCTGCAACTTTTTCCTGAGCAACCGACTTAAAAAACCGCTTCGCGGAACGCGTTACAGCACCCGAGAGGATGTCATGAAAAAATCGAAGACGGCTCTGATGGACATACCGAAAATTGAGTACCAGCGGTGTTTCGAGGATTAGATCAAGCGCTGGCGTAAGTGCGTTGCAGTCGATGGGGAGTACTTTGAAGGGGACCATATCGATTTTGATGAATAAACTTGTATTTTCGATTTTATGAATAAAGTCCTAAAACTTTTTGATCAAGGTAGTATCCCAATATACATTTCTCCATGCTCCTTTGTACGGTCTGGAGATTTTGTGTGTTCTACACTGAGTAGTAAATACTCGTACAATATAAAAATATAAAAATATCAAACATTGAAATATTTTACCTACACTGACGACAGTCAAATATGCAATAAGTATAGTATCCTCCCTTATTGCATAGTTGTTAAAATGCTTGCATTTCAGCCCGGGGGTACAGAATCAACTCCCGACATGGATATCCAACTTTTTCTATTCTTGTTTTTATTTTAACACCTTTGTGGTTGGTTGGAATAGATCGCCAATTGGAAGAGACAATAAACCCGCCAGGTTGTACTGTATACAAGAAAAGTGTACTACAACTTATAAGTATAAGAAATAAGTGAAATACATTTTTTTGAGTAGGAAATTCTAGTAAGTAAGGTACGATACGAATGAATAATTATGAAAGATTTACAAACAATATATATTTGAGTATTATAGAAGGTACTGGTTGAATGTTAGAAATAGAAACCAAATTCATATACTGTCTCTATTGTATAATATCCTTAACTGTCCCGCCGCACCCTCTTATCTCGCCGAGAATTTTCAGCGTTTTTCCAATCATGGATTAGCGCTACGCTCAAACAGAGATTGTTTATTGGCCTTTCCAGTTCACCGCTCCTCTTTCTTTACGTCGTCCTTTACTGTCCATGCAGTGAGGCTCTGGAATCAGTTACAAACCAATATAAGACTCGCTCCGTCCTTGGCATGCTTTAAGAAGCGATTGAAAAAACTTTTAATTTCTAGTTAGTAAAATAACGTGTTTCATTCCTGATTTTTCTTTTATTTCCTCTCCACCATCCCTTCCTTTCCTTTTGATTGATGATATCTCACTTTATATGAAAAATAATGTTCGGATGACTGTCCGTCTTTGTGGGGTTCGTGGGCATGTGTTCACGTATATGTTTATGGATTTCGTGGGGATGGATAGTCATTTGAATGATTTATGTGACCACGTAACTTGCTTCATTTACTTTTGTCTGGTTGGTTGGAAGAGATTGCCGCCTGGCAATAAGCCCGCCACATTGTATTCGCAATAAAAGTGTTAAATAAATAAATAAGGTACGAAAAGTTTGGGAATACTAAGAAAAACGTGACATGACCGAATGAATCGAATTCTGAAAGAGGGAAGGGTGAAAAATGATAGGATGGAATGGACGATAAGGTATTGTATCGTATTAAACTTTCGTTGTATACAATACAACTTTATTAAAAATCTGTCGCATTTCATATACATATAAATGTGACCAATATCTCAAGATACTTTTTTGAATTCTACTTATAACACCTATCTCTACTTTTTCTTCTCCCTGGCTCCATCCCAACTCATTGTCTGCGAATACTGTTGGGGTCAGCTCTCCTCGTCCTCAGGTTGTATGCTCTTCTGTCCCGGACTACGTCCCCCAGGCCGTGCCTCTGCATCAGGTTATCTTTTTGCACCACCCATGAATTCTTTGGTCTTCCTCTGATTGTTATTCGAGGAAGATCCATGGAGATTGCCTGGTTCACAATGTGATCGGGTGCTCTGCGTCCAACGTGCCCATACCATCTCAATCGCCTCTCCTCCATCTTGCTGTTGATGTCTGTAACACCTAGGCTTCCACGAATGCGTGAGTTTTTTATTTTGTCTCTTAGGGACACACCAGCTGACTATCTTAGCATGCGCATTTCAGCAGTTTCTAGTTGCCTAGAGTAAAAGTTATACATCGTCCAGCATTCGGAGCCATAGAGGAGTGCGGGTCTGACAATCGTTTGGTATACTTATATATTATAGGGGTTAATATATTGTACCTTAAAATACGTAAAAAATACTTGCTGAGCCTGAAAGGTTTATCGCTAAGTGGAAATCTCTTCGAATCAGTCATATAAGTGTTCAAATAGCCTGAAGTGGAAACTAGACTAGAACCTTTTTTAAAAATCCATCCAAAAGGAATCGAACCAGCGACCCCACTTTGGAAGACAAGCGTCTTACCAACAAGCTTACGGAGATCGTCATGGTGTATAAAAGTGGCGGAAGCGACATATGTATGCCATGATAGACATAATTGGATCGTTCTCTCTGCTTAATCAAATGCGGACATAACGAGATGGTTATGATAAAAATAATAAAATATGAAGTAATGCCGAATCAACGCTAATTAATACAATTAAACTACAAAAAATTGGAGTGACTAGCAAATACATTAATATTAATATCAATACCGTAATGATTGATACATTAATTAGCGTGCAACTAACTAGATACAACTTATCCCCAGTCATCGTAGAGACGGAGTGAAATTTGTTAAACCCCACGTCCACCTGACGTGATAATTATTGGACGTAAATAATATCTGATCGAGACTTACACAAGAAAGCGGTTTGATATGAAGCAGAGAAGAGCAACATTTTGGTCAACAGTTAAAAAAAAAAGACAAAATTTTAGTATTATAAACTTGACCGTAAATGTATGCAGTCTCGAGATCACCTCTGTAAAGAAAGAATGAATTAGATGATGTACCAATACGCATGAAAAAAAATATAACAAATAAAGAAAGATACTTGAAAACAGCCCTTTGGAAAGTTGAAACACGTCGATTCACCAATTTCGAAAGAGAAAAATTAGAAAGATTTCGACTGTGTGTGAAATAAAAGAAAATTCCCTGTTTGATGGTACCCTGCAGGTATACAACCATTCCTCTCGAACGAATTGCATCATTCTATTGAAAACATTTTATAAGTTTGAAAACATTTTATTTAACTCTTATTTTCGGCACAAAAGACTTACTATATAATGTTTGGTACAAATTATTATTTACTCTAGGCAACTAGAAACTGCTGAAATGTGCATGCTAAGATGGTCAGCTGGTGTGTCCCTAAGAGACAAAATAAAAAACTCACGCATTCGTGGAAGCCTAGGTGTTACAGACATCAACAGCAAGATGGAGGAGAGGCGATTGAGATGGTATGGGCACGTTGGACGCAGAGCACCCGATCACATTGTGAACCAGGCAATCTCCATGGATCTTCCTCGAATAACAACCAGAGGAAGACCAAAGAATTCATGGGTGGTGCAAAAAGATAACCTGATGCAGAGGCACGGCCTGGGGGACGTAGTCCGGGACAGAAGAGCATACAACCTGAGGACGAGGAGAGCTGACCCCAACAGTTTTCGCAGACAATGAGTTGGGATGGAGCCAGGGAGAAGATTGAGTTTATGATTATATGAACTGCTCATTAACTGTCTTTTAACTTTATTTATATTATATTTAACATATACAATCTGTGGGATGAAAAACTTCTGATTTCTTAAACTCTTATTGGTGGGGTTGTATCTCGATTGGGAGGATGTTATGAGATGAGCCCAGACCGTTTGATATATTCTGTTTCAGATTTATTTTCTTTTCCGCAGCCTTAACGTATATGTGTAATTTCAGAATGTATATTTACATACAGTGTTGCTATCAATAAACCTTTTTTTTTTTTTCAAAGAACCTTTGGGTTAAGATCAACTCCGTGACATATACACATTAGTTATGTGTTCAGTCTATGACATTTGAAGAAATATTCTTTAACACCAGATCTCAAAAACATATGTATTATTTCTGCACGCCACTGGTACAAGAACTGTAACAATAGGTGGATGGCTGCCGCTCGATACTCAGAGAATTCAGCTCACGTTCAAAAGTCGTAGATCGGTGAAAGGTAGCAGGGTGAAGAGATTCCTCTTAGGCAGGTAGTAGATGGTCACAAGTAAAAGGCAGAAGGCAGAGTGAACTGAGAATTATTTATTTGTCTTTTACGCTTTTTATGTGCGGTCAATCGCTCATCGCAAATGCCTGTTATCGCCTCCGCATGCCGTCACAACTCGCGAAATGTCACAATTTTCGTAAGTTTTGCGCATGCAGAGACCAGCCGACTTGCGATATAGTCTCGCTTATAGACCGCGCACAAGGTACATTACCGTTGCGGTCGTGACGCAGCGCGGACCGCAACAAACATAAATATACATATAAAAATACCAAATAACATCAAAATATAACTACATATCAAACATATACCAGAAAACAAATATATTGTATGTTTTATGATGAGGCACATGTCCGATACAATTTCCTTGGATCGTAGTTCAAAGTTTTCACGTTATATACACATATGTACATGAATATGGACAACACAATTGGGAAAACAAGGTCGATTAAATTACGGAAACCATACAATCACAGAAAAATACTAACTTATTTATTGTCCTCCTTCTACCTCCTTCTGTTCGCGTTCAATCAAGGGAATAAAGCTGCCAAAGCTGCTCGCGATATTTGCGAAGTGTACGGTGAAAATGCTATGAATAAAAGGACAGCTCGTCGTTGGAACGCTAACAGAAGGAATTGTCGAAAAAGCTCACTTTCGTCTACTTGGCATTTCATTTTGAGGGCTTGTAATCAAATAAAATAATATATGTAACGTAAAAGCAAACACAATATCTCATAGAGCAGAAAATTTTCTTTCGAATGACGTATAACTTTTAACCATTTTGTTTTATATTTGGTGCTCATTTTTTATTTGGAAAAAAACGGACACAACTTATGTTAACACCTAATATATTGGATTGATTAGGCAGACTTAATTGTTGTCAACGGGTCAAAATACACGTTATGGATGCGTAACTGAATTCGGTAAATAAAAACGGCGCCGAGAAATTAAATTAATTTATTCATTATGAAGTTGGTTGCGGTTACCTGGCCAATTGACTCGGGAAAGCTTCGGGCTGTGGGAGATACGAATCGGATACGAACTGAACCGTGCGTAGGGGTGACACGCCACCACGTGGGATGGGAGGAGAGAAGAACGCACAGTAGAACATTCATTTGCGGTGTTCCACAAGAATTTAATAGAAATCAAGAGTTTCCACAAATTGCCGCCGTCTTAGGACGACCGAAGGATGCGACTATCCTGTATACTGAATAGTTTAAATAATGGCTGATGGAGACGAAACTCCTCAACGGTTGCAATGTATTGCTAATTGTGGTACAAATGTTTAAAAATTCATGTACATAAACTAAAAATTAATGTGCATTACGAAAAAGTGAAATTGTTTTAGTATCCCTCAACTGTAATAATGTATTGCTAATTGTGGTACAAGTGTTTAAAAACAATGTACAGAAACTAAAAAATAACGTGCATTTCAAAAAAGGGAAATTGTTTAAGTATCCCTCAACAGTTGTAATGTATAGCTAATTGTGGTACTAATGTTTAAAAATCCATGTACAGAAACTAAAAAAATAACGTGCATTTCGAAAAAGTGACATTGTTTATTGCTCAACGATTGTAATGTATTGCTAATTGTGGTACAAATGTTAAAAAATCCATGTGCAAACTAAAAAATAACGTGCATTTCGAAAAAGTTAAATTGTTTAAGTATTGCTCAACGGTTGTAATGTATTGCTAATTGTGGTACAAATGTTAAAAAATCCATGTACAGAAACTAAAACATAACGTGCATTTCGAAAAAGGGAAAATGTTTAAGTATCCCTCAACAGTTGTAATGTATTGCTATTTGTGGTACAAATGTTTAAAAATCCACGTACAAACTAAAAAATAACGTGCATTTCGAAAAAGTGACATTGTTTATTGCTCAACGATTGTAATGTATTGCTAATTGTGGTACAAATGTTAAAAACTCCATGTACAAACTAAAACATAACGTGCATTTCGAAAAAGTTAAATTGTTTAAGTATTGCTCAACGGTTGTAATGTATTGCTAATTGTGGTACAAATGTTAAAAAATCCATGTACAGAAACTAAAACATAACGTGCATTTCGAAAAAGGGAAATTGTTTAAGTATCCCTCAACAGTTGTAATGTATTGCTAATTGTGGTACAAATGTTTAAAAATCCACGTATAAACTAAAAAATAACGTGCATTTCGAAAAAGTGACATTGTTTATTGCTCAACGATTGTAATGTATTGCTAATTGTGGTACAAATGTTAAAAAATCCATGTAAAAACTAAAAAATAACGTGCATTTCGAAAAAGTTAAATTGTTTAAGTATTGCTCAACGGTTGTAATGTATTGCTAATTGTGGTACAAATGTTTAAAAATCCACGTACAAACTAAAAAATAACGTGCATTTCGAAAAAGTGAAATTATTTAAGTATTGCTCAACGGTTGTAATGTATTGCTAATTGTGGTACAAGTGTTTAAAAAACAATGTACAGAAACTAAAAAATAACGTGCATTTTAAAAAAGGGAAACTGTTTAAGTATCCCTCAACAGTTGTAATGTATTGCTAATTGTGGTACAAAATTTAAAAAAATCATGTACAGAAACTAAAAAATAACGTGCATTTCGAAAAAGTGAAATTGTTTTAGTATTCCTCAACAGTTGTAACGTATTGCTAATTGTGGTAATCTAATTGCTAATGTATTGCTTATTGTGGCACAAATATTTTCAATAAGGACAATATATTATACAAGGACGAAAGATAACGTTAATTGACATAAAGTGCGATTGATTTAGTATCTGAATGTTTATAATGTATTGTTTAATGTAGAAATAATTCAATAACGCTTATTGCCACAAATGCAAATGGTTTTAGCGTCTCTCAACGGTTGCAATGTACTGTTTATTGTAGCATAAATACTCGTACGAACGTACATATACAATATGATCCTAGCTTACCATTTACATATTTTCAAATAATTGAGGAAACATCACGTCAATTTAAATGAAAATGTATGGAATAAATATTTTAAAACGAAATTCAACCATTCACATCGTATGGCCGCGCTAAATGTAACATTGAAAGCAGAGGAATAGCAGGCAAAAGAGAGAATAGTGGGTTATACAATGTGTTTAAGTGGAGGATTTTTATTTTATTATTATTATTACACATGACAAGAAATATACATAATTTGCGAAAAAACAACAGGTAATTTAATTTAGACATACATTATTTTAATGGATATGGGTTTGTCGCCTTTCATTTGTTGTATCCCCAGTAAACTAGGATTTTGCCTGTATCTCACTGAGGATATTTAGCATGAAAAAATAAATCGATACTTCTTTCCGATTTTTGATTACACAAAAACCAAACCCCGTTGCACGTTCTCATCAACCTGACAAACAGTGACACTCAATTACAACTGGAAACATCATGCGAAATCAAACTATTCACACATCATCAGTCCAGAAAGAGCAAACCTGTTCATCCCATAATATACCGCACACAATCATAAGAATAAAAACAAAAACAAAAGTAAAACAAAAAATGAACCCAAAATGTTTAAACAATGTGTTTAAGTAGAGGAATAGCAGGCAAAAGAGAGAATAGTGGGTTATACAATGTGTTTAAGCATTTCAAGATTAGCAAAAGTGGCTGCTCGTTATGGAACCATGATCCCGACATTAGGATATGCAAGTGAAACATGGCCATAACAAAAGAGTTATAAAAGATAAATGCGGTAGAAATTCAATAATGTTTGGGAAGAAAAACAATCGACGAGTATAAAACAACACGGTATGAGGGCATTAGGAAGAATGTTGATTGAAATAAGACGCAGTGCTTAATAGTTCGGTCACGTAGAAAAAAAGATAAAATATTTACAAAAAATATTGTGTACAAGTAGTATTCAAGATATTTATTAGAACTTTGGGAAAACGTAAAAAACTGTAGCACGACCAAATGAATCAAATTTTAAGAGTGGCTAACCTTAACTAACATATATGAGAATATGCATAACGTGGTGTATGGACGTGGCAGACGCGATTTGTGTACCAGGATAGAATGAAAGTCTGTTATCTCTGTTTATGCCAATACGGATAAGGCGTAATGGTGACGATGATGATAAAATAATCGTTTGAGTGGTTTGATATTTTTACACATACTTGATTGATATATGATTTTTTAGCATACGTACATACGAGTACTAACACGCCATTTTTATATCGGGTAAGGCCGAGAAGAAAGAGGGCCGGATTTTTATATTTCGACACACATCCTTCGCCTCTTTTATGAACAACCATACACTTTCTCACAAAACTTCTTCGATTATTCTGACTTTCTGCGTGTTCTTCTTTCAAAATATCATAAC
Organism: Odontocerum albicorne; assembly: GCA_949825065.1. Classification (NCBI taxonomy): domain Eukaryota; kingdom Metazoa; phylum Arthropoda; class Insecta; order Trichoptera; family Odontoceridae; genus Odontocerum; species Odontocerum albicorne. The sequence goes on along the minus strand of OX463840.1, from coordinate 4,076,365 downwards.
TTGATCCGACCAAACATCCTTCGGTCTTCCTGTAGAACGCCTTCCACTCACATTCACTCTATAAGTTTGTTTTGTTAGTCTTACTTCATTCATTCGTTCTACATGTGCAAATCATCTCAAATTGTTATTCATCTTACTAAACACATCAGTCTTAAGTTCACATTCCTCCTTAGTCACTTTATTCCGTATTCTGTCATACATTGTCACCTCGTGTATTCTTCTCAGTACACGCATTTCTACAGCATTTATTGAGTTTCTTTTAGTCTTTTTTTAACGTTTTATAATTCAAATAATATTAAAATATATTGTAATTTGTTTTATCAAACACTGTTTATTCCACTTTTTGTAACCGTATAACCCTACCGGTTTCAAGGCTTTCATCTCATCTTCAGGGGAGCACAAACAAGACTGAATTATGTTCGAACTGGTACCGATATACACGCTTATAATGGTTGGGGACATTCGGGTCGGGGACTGGGGGCTGAGGGAGGAATGGGACGATCTCGGCCAGCAGTGGAGAGATTTTTGGGATATATGTGTTTACCAGATGTTCGCCTTGATGTACTGACTTTGAAATTTCTAGGGCCCCTAATCTGTCCAATTTATTTCCGTTACTACTCATATGTAAGAATTTGGCATCATCGATAGAAAAAGTATGGTTTTCACAGTGACAATGATCAGCCATTTCAGAATAAATTAGAGGATTTGTTAAGGCGGATTTGTGTTCACGAAATCTCTTTTCAAATGATCTTCTTGTCTTTCTTATATAGAAATTATCATAATAATACCGTTACAAAAAGTGGAATAAACAGTGTTTGATAAAACAAATTACAATGTCTTTAAACCTCCACAACGTTAATGCCTTAACTATAAAAAATGTACTAAAAGATATATTTGGTGGTTTGGGGAATTTTTTCACATTACTTCCAAATAGTTTCATTACATGTCTACCATATAAGGACGAATAAATAGCGAGAATAGCATATGTTCACGGATCTCATGTGGCCATCGATCGTGGTGCAGTGGATGAACGTGGAAGTAAAGCATCAGGCAGCAGGCAGCGGAAATGTTACGTCAATTAGAGATAACCCAATCGGACCAGATCCGCCCACAGCCGGCGCCGGCCAAGGGGGCGGAAATGTTGGACAACTGTTATACCCATTCCAATCCAACTGACCGGTGCCGAGAGATCGTCTGTGGAGGTGCTCGAGTCATTCAAAAACTAGAACTGAACCATTTGAATATTAAGTCATGATACCCGGAGTTAAAAACGTGTGGGAAAACTGTGCATGAGAGAGAATACGGAATAATTACATTAGGAACGAATGTGAACTGAAAACTCAGACATTTATGCATTAATTGTTTATGCGTAACACATCGATCAACAAGTCCCGGGACTAACCAACAGATGGCGCCTCTAATAACAAATCGATACTATTCTCAGTTATTACCTGCCTTTAGAAGTTACGTGTCAAACTTTCATGACATTCCGACATTGTGTCATTGAGTTACAGTGGTTTTAGTGACGCTACTTTTGCTATTTTCAAAATAATGAAAAAAAAACGAATTTCGTGTGTTGATAAAATAAAACATTGCTTTTTAATGGGAAAAAATACCGTTCAAACTCAGCGATGACTTGAAAAGTGTTATCCGGGCTCTGCTCTGTCGAAAACAACCATTTGTTGGCGGTATGCTGATTTCAAACGCGGTCGTACATCGCTCTGACCCCTTTGTAGATCTTGCAGTATATAATAGTGGCATATTCAGCTTTAGTTGTGGTGTTCACATACAATCATAAATTTTGATGTGACTTACGAGTACCAAAAACTTTTGTCTTCAAGTGCTTCCTAAAACTGCACACGCCACCCATATCTCTAACACTTATCGGATCCAGTACAGCGGTGTAGCTGGCGGGTTTGCTGGTGTGCAACGGCTCATTCACTTAAACACCACGGCACAGCTTCGCTTTCCTGCTGAATTGACATCGGAAATGGCGAGGGAATCCTCGACTACGAGGCCGAGCAACGACGGTATCTGAGCATGGAAATTGAACATGGTGAACAAGCGGAATATATTTTTATAATAAGTCTATTTCTTTCAAATGTTACTTTGTTAATCCATTCTCTGGCATTACCATCGAGAGGAAGTGAAGATGCAGACTCAGCAGACACACATGGCAACTAATGAAATATTCACCATCCCTAGAGTTAAAACCTTTTTTGCCCAATGGCAATATACTTATTTGACATACAATGGCGTGCCGAATTCAATAAAGGTAAAGGTAGGAAAACCATTTAGACAGTCGATCGGAGCGTGATTGTTATTGCGACAGGATTTTGAGTACTTGAGCTTTCAGGATGAATGACGAGTGGAAAAGATTTGTGTGAGCTCGTGAGTGTGGGTTTCTTCTTGTTGTTTTGATTTTGGTTGTTTTTGTATTTGTGTTTCTGTGTATTTTTTTATTTTAATTTTAATTCTTATTCTTATGATTTTGTGCGGTATATTGTGGGATGAATATTTTTGGTCTTTCTGGAGTGATGATGTGTGAGGAGTTAAATTTCGCAAGATGTTTCCAGTTGTAGTTGAGTGTCACTGTTTGTCAGGTTGATGAGAGCGTGCAACGGGGTTTTGTTTTTGTGTAATAAAAAATCGGAAAGAAGTATCGATTTATTTTTTCATGCTAAATATCCTCAGTGAGATACAGGCAAAAGCCTAGTTTACTGGGGATACGACAAATGAAAGGAAACAAACCCAGATCCATTAAAATTGTATGTCCAAATCAAATTACCTGTTGTTTTTTCGCTAATTGTGTATATTTCTTGTCATGTGTAATAATAAATAAATAAATTATGTAAAAAAAAAAACAATAAACACGGTACAAAACGCTGAAATGTTTTCGAAAACGAAATCATAAAAATAAATTCGAAATGTTTCTGAAATGATAACAACTGATTGCATCACCCAAGTATCTCATAAGTATTTTAAAAAAACACCTGAAGATTTTTAGAATAATTCATTCTTCTCGGAATAATTTCATTCGTTCGGAATAATAATATTGAATTTTCCGGAGTAAACATAAATTGCGCCGTTTCCAGAATGAATTTATTCCGATATCTGAATAATATTTTATCCAAATTGATTCAAATCACAATAAAACGTGAATTGCGTGATTTTTGTATTTTCAAATGTTCTTAATTTTTCTCGAGCTAATGTGTGCCGAAGGAAGCGATAGAAATCCAATGTTATTTCAGTATTTAAACAATACAAACTTAACGTAGCTATTCAATTACATTAGACGAATTCATTAATGTTTTAAAGAAAAAAAGGTAAGGAACAGAATGGACAGTATAATACGAGTATGTTATGTGTAGATGAAGAGGCGAGGGAAGTATGTTGTGAAATGAGAATTTTGCGTTCTGTCCTATCTATGTTACAGGAAATGGCGTGATGGATTGTTTGTAAGTATTATACATAGATGTGTTGCTCATAGCTGAGCATCGTGTCAGGGTCTTCTGGAAATGAACGGATGATTCGTCTCCACTCTTCCCGGTCCTGAGCCATGACGAGTGCAGCACTCAACTAGTCGTCTTTAACTTTACATTGGATTATTCACCTAGCCAAACACCGTTATCTTGTTCGACCACCCCTCAACACTTACAGTCACTAGCAACTTCTCCAGAATGTCTTCATCTCACCCGCACACGCGCACACCTTAGAGGGAACGTTGCTCAGCACAACTGGGAGCAAACAACAGCATATAGAACCTAATGGTATAGAGCTGTTATCAGGGACCCAATAGAGGAAGAAGGTGTAGACAAGATGCAAATACTGAAGCTCCTTGTCCTATATGCAACAGGATATGCCTATCACAAATTGACGTGCATAGTCATCTCCGGTGGCATCAACGGCAGGTACCCTGATCACCCACTTTGTATTGTGCCTTGTATGAAACTCGTCACGGGTTTTGTGTATTTTTCATATGATATATTAGGTGTTAACATAAGTTGTGTCCGTTTTTTTTTCAATTAAAAAATGAGCACCAAAAGTAAAACAAAATGGTAACGGTTATACGTCATTCGAAAGAAAATTTTCTGCTATACAAGATATTGTGTTTGCTTTTACGTTACATATATTATTTTATTTGGTTACAAGCCTTCAAAATGGAATGCCAAGTAGACGAAAGTGAGCATTTTCGAAACCTCCTTCTGTTCACGTTCAATCGAGGGAATAAAGCTGCCCCAAAGCTGCTCGCGATATTTGCGAAGTGTACGGTGAAGATGCTACGAATGAAAGGACAGCTCGTCGATGGTTTTTGCATTTCAAAGATGGTAATTTCGACCTAAAAGACATGGAGCGTTCCGGACGACCAGTGGACTTCGAGGAGGACCGCTTAAACCATATTATTCATGAAGATCCCCTTCAAACATTTTTCATCACCATTTTCAAACAATTTTTCATCACCAGTAATGTACACTTTTACAGCTTTATTCCCTCGATTGAACGCGAACAGAAGGAGGTGTGGAAAATGCTCACTTTCGTCTGCTTCACATTCCATTTTGAAGGCTTGTAATCAAATAAAATAATATATTTAACGTAAAAGCAAACACAGTATCTTATAGAGCAGAACATTTTCTTTCGAATGACGTATAACTTTTACAATTTAGTTTTACTTTTGGTGCTCATTTTTAAACTTGGAAAAAAACGGACACAACTTATAATTTGTTAACACCCAATACATATACATAGTACATATAACAATTAGGAATAAAAATTTTCACGTGAATACTTTTGCAAAGCATTGGTTTCGTGAAAAATTATATTTTCAACTTAGCCAGTGGATATGTCTGTAACATAAATTAAGTGTAATCAATAGTTTGGAAATCACCGAGACATAAAACAGTACCGGGTGCAAAAGCTGTCCGAAATGCTGAAAGAATGTTTAATAGGCACCCACGAAATTGCATCATGTAGGAGAATGATTTAAAAACGTGTCAACATTCCGTGCAATTAAACGCAGAGGCGTTCATCTGCTTATAAATCGGGCTTAAATAACTAGAATATAAAACGACTCAGGGTAGATCCACGGCACAGTTGCACAAAACGAAAGCTTGATTCTTGGGATTACAAAAAATGTACTTATAAAAAATACTTCATTCGAAACGTAGATGCTACGGATACCCTGGACGGATATGGTCAGCAACACAATGGTTCTTCAAAGAGCCAAAGTTGATAGAGAGTTGCTGACTAATATTAAAATCCGAAAGGTGTCCTACTTGGGTCATGTACTTAGAGGAGCAAAGTACAAATTACTGCACCTGATCATCCAAGGCAAAATAGAAGGCCGAAGAGGTGTTGGCAGGAGGCAAATCTCCTGGCTCCGCGATATACGTGATTGGACTGGCATAAGGGGCGTTGGGGATCTTTTTCAGGCTGCCGGGGACCAAGATGTCTACTCTCAGGTGATATTCAACGTTGGGGGGACCTGACATGACACTGGGAAGAAGAAGATAAAAATACTATTTTAAACTCGTTATACTCGTAGTTCTAGATTCTGGAGTTGTATTTTCTCAGATGCTGGAAGAGTTAAGAAGGATATCGAAAGGTGTAACAATAGGAAAACAAGTCAATGGGGCATTAAAACATATAAACTCGAACCGGACAGAATCAAAATCTGCTAAGATGATAGTCCACAACAGCATTTGAGTATCAACTTTGATATTTTTTATTTTTTATTTATTTTACACATGACAAGAAATATACACAATTTGCAAAAAAAAACAACAGATTATTTGATTCGGACACACAATTTTAATGGATTTTGTTGCCTTTTATTTGTCGTGCCCCCAGTAAACTAGGATTTTGCCTGTATCTCACTGAATCGATACTTCTTTCCGATTTTGGATTAAGTAAAACCCCGTTGCACATTCTCATCAACCTGACAAACAGTGATACTCAATTACATATGTATACATCACGCAAAATCAAACTCCTCACACTTCATCACTCTAGACAGACCAAAACATTCATCCCACAATATACCGCACACAATCATAAAGCAAAAAAAATACATTTATACAAGAATATACTATAAATATAAAACAACAAAAAAACACCACACTCAAGAGCTCACACAAACCTCTTCCATAAGTCATTATTCTTGCAAGCCCAAGCACTCGGACTCCTGTCGCAATAACAACCACGCTCTGATCGACTGCCTAAACTGTTTTTCTCCCTTTAGCTATATTGAATATATGAGAGTGAAACGTGGACGAGGCAAAATATTAAAAGGAGCCGAATAAATTCTGTAGAAATGCATGCACTAAGAATAGATTATTATATTATATTTTTAGATACTTAAGTTATTAGGGACGAATGTTAAGTTAAGACATTTATGATGAAGAAGCGCACTCTGAGATGGTTTGGACGTATAGAACGAATGAATGAAGAAATACTTACAAATATATATAGTACAAATGCGAGTGGAAGGCGTGGTAGAGGAAGACCTAGGAAAGTATGGTTGGATCAATTCAATGATATTTTGAAAGGAGAAAGTGTATGAATGTAGAATATGCGAAGAATGTTTTGAGATAAGAAAATATGGTGCTCCGTCCTCTCTGGCGTGACGATATTTATAGTCCTAGGCTACGAACTGCAAATGAAAAATATGATTTTATTTATTTCACAAATAATTATGAATGCAACTATAAAAATACTAAATTGTTTATTCCATAAATCTCTCCCAAACAAAAGAAGTGTTAAAAAAAGCCTAAAATGAAAACAAGACTGGAACCCTATAAAAAATATATGGGTACAAGGGTAATCGAACCCGCAAACCTCAGGCTGGAAACATGTGTTTTAGCAACTAGGCAACGGAGGTTGTTTTTGTAAACAGCCAAGTTTATTGATGACTTCACACGATGATGTTTATAAAAATCGATGATAAACTGACCACTTGAGTGTACATTTCATAACAGGATACGACTTGTTTGGAAGTGTATTGTTTTACGAAATGGGTCATGATTAATCATACATATGACATCAATATGCACAAATTTATGGAATAACCTTATATAAGGTACATTATATTGATAAATTCGATTGCAAAGTATTTTGTATGAATGCCAAATAAAGCACCAGTCGACTTATTAAAAATCCACACAGTTGAGGTAATTTGCCCAAAAAAACTCCATGAAGGGATTATTAGTCCTAGTTCAAAAAATAATTGTTTTTTGTTTTATAATTTGAAAATTGTCAATAATTGATATATATTTTTTTTAACCTGACGAGTTTATTGCCATGTGGTAATCTCTTCCAACCAACCAGAAAGATGTGTTTATAGGCCCTAAGTGTTAACCAAACTGTTTTTAACTGCTTCTCTATCATCTTAATCAAAATTTTGCATCTTCCTCCATTCACACCAGTTTTCATTAAATTAATTTTCTTTCGAATGAAATACGAGTAGATACGCTGAATTTCATACGAGTACCTCGAGTATTGTGTACATATGGAGTGTGTTCAAAATTTTCCAATAATACATAAAGAAAAAAAAAGAAATCGTAAAAAAAATCCCAACGGCCGAGAACTATCGTAAAAGAGGCTATAACTCTTATAACAATAATAAATGTGAGATCAGAAACCTAACCGCTCCGAAAACGATTCATTATCAGATAGGATATCTCATAAAATGTCGACTCAGGCAATCTTTGAAACCATTAAAATGGCATATGTATTTGTGAGCAATTCAATAAACATTTTTTGGCACGACAATGAAAAATGGCATATGTATGTGTGAGCAATTCAATAAGCATTTTTTGGCACGACAATGAAAAATCAGCTAAAAGAAGATTGATAGATTGCTCGATTTATTTTAAAAAAACTATTATTTTTTTCATGTCAATAGCTCTGAAGCAATATTCTCCCAAAAAGCTGCCATTTGTGCAGTACTAGCTCTGGCATGGACTGACGAGTCCTGGACAGCTCAAGCAAGGTTTTAAATGCTGCATGGATTGCTTCTCTCCAGAAATAGTGTACTAACCCATCTGTTCGCAGACGATTCAGGGACTTTCAAATTTTCTAATACAGTCGACGGCCTGAGACTTTCAATTTTACTTCTGTTTGTATGGAGGCATTGATTGCAATCTTGGAGCAGGGAGTTGGTGTTTGATTTACGCATCACAGATTGTCCACCTATTTATCTTTGGAGTAACTCAAATCAATACCTTTCCTAAAAAGAGATCTCATGGTCAGGCGACATATTTTGTTAAGTACTACACTTCTTTAGACTGATTTGCTCCAAAAAGCCTTCGTAAATTCACAAACCAATTGACACAATAATAGTTCCGAGTTTCGGAAGACTTGGATATTACAATCCATTTTGAACTTGATTCGAGAACATGTATTATTTCTCTCCAAATATCACATATCATCACATCGTTTACCTGACAGAATAGGCAAAGATAACAGAGTGCTTCGCTTTCTAGCACGATATATTTTACCTTCTTCATGACACAACTGCCATTGTCTATATTTCTTTCTTTCAAAATCTCATTTCATTAATCTAATCATCACTGTCTTCCCCCTACATTGCATTGCCTACTTGTTTTGTCAGCCTTGCGTAATGAATTTATTGGATCAGCCCCAAAAACTTCCGAGAGCCTGTCTAAACGTTTCATCAAGAACACAGGAGTGCCATAAAACGGATACATCCAGGTCAGTTCACAGTCTGGCACATCACACCCATCGAAGACGTGGCCGATCCAGCACTGAAACTATCTATGTCTATTATAATTGTTTATTTTAAGGGTGTTAGGAGACTAACTCAACGAACGCCCCCGACGTCTGAGGGTAAGTATGGTTCATCCTGGATTCTTGGGAATGTCGACTAGTCGATCGCGTAGCACGTGAAATTCATAAAAAATATATCAATTCAAATGAGGAATCATAATATAAATAGGCCAAAACCCGTACGGTTGTCGCCAAAGAAAGAATACGATAATTGAATTTTGAATACAAGAGAGCGAGAGAGGAATACTTCGAAATAGATTGAAATTATACTGAACGAACCGGTGTAAAAGGGGACGATGACAATTTATTTTGAATTGTAATTCATTAAATAATTCATTTATTTCCTATTATATTGAAACTTATAATTACTTGTGTTTATTTATCTTATGCTCTTTTTATTAATGCAGACAATTATATTTGGCTTTTTCAATATGTTGGAAACGCGAAAACATTACAGTCAATATATCTGAAACAAGTTTTCAAGGAAAACTTTATCAACGATTTAAATTGAACAACAGTAATGTTTATATGTATACACAAAATATCGTGTATAAAGAGATTTTTGAGAATTAAATAATTCATCAATCAAGGTGTACCTTTTTTATTTTAAACTTTAAACATTAATGAACCCAAAAAACATTAAGCTGATCTTGCTTCATTCAGTATTTCAAAAATGTAGAATTTGTTTTACTTCCGTGAATATTTCACGGGTTGCAACTAGTTAAATAAATATTCTTTGTAGATCTGTGCGAAATCGTCGACTACAGTATTACAAATCACTACGTCTAGCATTATCAACAACAATCTACTCCGGTCAATGTATTTCAAACCACAATGAAGTGAAGAAGTTGAAAGTGTATCTCGCTACTTCTAAGTTTTTCCACCGATGGTATAAACCAGGGGTGTCCAACTGAAATTATTTGGTGGGCCAAATAAAACATTGCAAGTATTTGATGGGTCACACATATAAATACTTCATAACTTAATAATAATAAGACGATTTTTTATATTAAAAATAAACAAACAACTTACAATCGTAATATTTTATTACTTTGTAAAATTAATGAAACATTTGATTTTTATTATTCGATATTTTTTTTAATATTGACTGGTAAATTGGACGTCGCGCATCGCAGTGATTGGTCAAATTTTCACCAGTCAACTTGTTTCGACACTTGAAAAAAAAAACGATTCGCAACGATATGTGGTGCCAAATGCAGTTATAATGTCCACTGCCAGTTGCATTAATTTTGGAAATTTATCTTCAAGGATATATTTCTGATAAAATTCGTGTATTTTATTCCCTTCGAACATGGCTTTCATCTCAATGCTTGTTGAAAATTATTATAATTAACGTGCACGGAATTTGTTTTTTTATTTTATCAATAACAAAATGCAACATGTATAGAAAGTTGGAAATCTCGAAAGGGCCACACAAAATCTTAAATTGGGCCACATGTGGTCCACGGGCCACGATTTGGACTTATCAGTTCTAAAGTATACGTTAATTAATCTTCTTCATTGTATACTCAATGCTGAGCGTCGTGGTTCTCTGATGTCGTGGTCCTCTGATGTCTTGAACTCGGAGCACCAACTGTCTCCATCTTCCCCACTCCAGGAGCATGTTGAATGAAGCGCTTAAAGAGGATCCTGTTAACTCCTTTCATTGATTCGTCCATCTCATAGGATATCTTCCTCTTGCTCGCCTTCTTTCAACTGTCTTCGTAATTACCAGCTTCTCCAGAATTTCATAATTCTTTCTAGCATATGATCAAAATATGTAAAGATTTTTTTTGCATGGTGTCAGAAGTCTTTCAGTAATCTCCAATTCTTGGATGATACTATAGATACGTTGGTGTACCTTGCGGTTCATGGAATATGGAGCATCCCCCTCTAGCACCACATCTCGAAGATATCTATCACGTTTGTTTCCTTTCTTCTCATCGTCCATGTTTCCCTTCCATACATTACTATGCAGAATACTAGAGAATAAACCACACAGATTTTGATTATCTTTTCAGTAGAGACCGATTAGTAAATATCGTTGCCATAGCTGCCTTTCCCATTCCAATTCTTCCTCGCTTCACACCCACCATTCCTCGCAATAATATCACCTATGTAAACAAATTATATGACCTCTTCATAATTCCTTAGAGGGTCACTTCTTATCATAGTATTGAATCGGTCCACGATAAGAACTTTTGTTTATTTCTAATCCTAGTTGGTAGTTCTCTATTTCGAATATATAAAGGAGTTCGGCCATCTCATCTTCGTCGTTGGTTTTAAGCGTTGAATCGTCTTCGAATCTTATATTAGAGATTTTGCGAACTCCTATGACAAAACCCCCTTCCTATTCGTCTAGTATTTTTCCCATGACATACTCTCCATATATATTAAATAGATCAGGTTACAGTATGCAGCCTTGATGTACTCGCGTAAGTGAAAATTTTAGGTTTAATATTCGAAAAAATAATCTCGGTATCACACAGCGCAGTGTAGGCAGGCAACGTTACACCAGTGGCCGTAACAATTGGCTGCCGGGCACGAGAGTTACGATACACCCACAAACTCATCCGATTACCCACACACTGTCACATTCATATCTTAATGCTTAAGTATGCCTATCGTTGTAGATATTCCACTTGTGTCCATTTTTTGACATACTCGTACAAGTCAAAATTACACAACGAAGTACAGGACACCGTTGGTTTATGATACTGAATTCTAAATACCATCGTTATCGACTAAACCACGAGTCTAAAAAAGATAATAAGATACGAGTATATGTTAACTCACATATCACAGTTTATGATACTGAATTCTAAATACCATCGTTATCGACTAAACCACGAGTCTAAAAAAGATAATAAGATACGAGTATATGTTAACTCACATATCACAGTTTATGATACTGAATTCTAAATACCATCGTTATCGACTAAACCACGAGTCTAAAAAAGATAAGATTCGAGTATATGTTAACTCACATATCACAGTTTATGATACTGAATTCTAAATACCATCGTTATCGACTAAACCACGAGTCTAAAAAAGATAAGATTCGAGTATATGTTAACTCACATATCACAGTTTATGATACTGAATTCTAAATACCATCGTTGTCGACTAAACCACGAGTCTAAAAAAGATAATAAGATACGAGTATATGTTAACTCACATATCACAGTTTATGATACTGAATTCTAAATACCATCGTTATCGACTAAACCACGAGTCTAAAAAAGATAAGATTCGAGTATATGTTAACTCACATATCACAGTTTATGATACTGAATTCTAAATACCATCGTTATCGACTAAACCACGAGTCTAAAAAAGATAAGATTCGAGTATATGTTAACTCACATATCACAGTTTATGATACTGAATTCTAAATACCATCGTTATCGACTAAACCACGAGTCTAAAAAAGATAATAAGATACGAGTATATGTTAACTCACATATCACAGTTTATGATACTGAATTCTAAATACCATCGTTATCGACTAAACCACGAGTCTAAAAAAGATAAGATTCGAGTATATGTTAACTCACATATCACAGTTTATGATACTGAATTCTAAATACCATCGTTATCGACTAAACCACGAGTCTAAAAAAGATAAGATTCGAGTATATGTTAACTCACATATCACAGTTTATGATACTGAATTCTAAATACCATCGTTATCGACTAAACCACGAGTCTAAAAAAGATAATAAGATACGAGTATATGTTAACTCACATATCACAGTTTATGATACTGAATTCTAAATACCATCGTTATCGACTAAACCACGAGTCTAAAAAAGATAATAAGATACGAGTATATGTTAACTCACATATCACAGTTTATGATACTGAATTCTAAATACCATCGTTATCGACTAAACCACGAGTCTAAAAAAGATAATAAGATACGAGTATATGTTAACTCACATATCACAGTTTATGATACTGAATTCTAAATACCATCGTTATCGACTAAACCACGAGTCTAAAAAAGATAATAAGATACGAGTATATGTTAACTCACATATCACAGTTTATGATACTGAATTCTAAATACCATCGTTATCGACTAAACCACGAGTCTAAAAAAGATAATAAGATACGAGTATATGTTAACTCACATATCACAATTAAATTAAGCAAATCACCTTAATTACACTTTATTAAAACTAAGGCTATACTCAGTTGGGAATGGAATCCTAGATTGCATTATTGTATTACGCTTTCGTTGTATACAGTACCGCCTGGCGGGCTTATCACCATGAGGAGATATCTTCCAACCAACCAGATATATCTTCCAGCCAACCAGATATATCTTCCAGCCAACCAGATATATCTTCCAGCCAACCAGATATATCTTCCAGCCAACCAGATATATCTTCCAGCCAACCAGATATATCTTCCAGCCAACCAGATATATCTTCCAACCAACCAGATATATCTTCCAACCAACCAGATATATCTTCCAACCAACCAGATATATCTTTCAGCCAACCAGATATATCTTCCAACCAACCAGATATATCTTCCAACCAACCAGATATATCTTCCAACCAACCAGATATATCTTCCAGCCAACCAGATATATCTTCCAGCCAACCAGATATATCTCCCAGCCAACCAGATATATCTTCCAACTAACCAGATATATCTTCCAGCCAACCACGTATATGTTTATGGATTTCGTGGAGATGGATAGCAATTTGAATGATTTATGCGACCACGTAACTTGCTTCATTTACTTTTGTCTGGTTGGTTGGAAGAGATTGCCGCCTGGCAATAAGCCCGCCAGATTTTATTTGCAATAAAAGTGTTAAATAAATATATATTTCAAGAGGCCTTTAGTTAAATCAGAGTGGAATCCTTTTTAAAAAATCTGGGTTCCAGCGAGAATCGAACCCTCAACCCCCGGGTCGGGAGAGAAGCGTCTTACCAACTTGGCCACGGAAATCATAAAATATTTAATGAATAATTTTTTTTTAAAGAATAGATATGACCGAAGTTATTGGTATCGTTATACCCTCGAACATTATGCGGAAAAAGTGCCTGCGTCGTCCGAGGGGAGTAGCACAACGCGGGGTTCGAACCGACGACCTTCCGCACGGAAGTCCAGTGAGTTACCGCGTCACCATGCATCTCACAAATAATCTCACATTAATAATCTTATTTTTCCTAGCTCTATCACATTGTTTACGGTACGCACAAATTTGTACATTTCAGAAACCGTCTATTGCCACGTTGTGCACATATTTGTGCATTTCGGTCGGCTTTCTGCTTTTCGAGTCTTCTCCGTCTAAATTTGCCTGATGTAAATAAGATTCCTCGCGCTTAGATGTCCTCCATGTCATTCATCCATTTTTTCTTTGACCGACCGTAACGTTTTCTCCTGTCAACCTTCAACTCAAGCAACGACAGGCCAAACCATTTGTGGCGGCGTCACTGAACCCACGAGACGACCTTTGCACACCTTAACAATGTGAGACAAACAATGCTAAAGTCCACGCGTCGGTCATTCAACTCGCTACCAGCCGAGAGCGAATTCCATGAGGAAAGGAGAAAACAACACATCTTTCGCGCTGTCTCTCAAAACAAAAGATAACCTACGCGCGACAATAAACGTATTGTAAGCGCAAAGACGAAACAGCTATACATCACGCGCGCGTTCCCGCACACGTTCAAAAACATTATAAATACCGGCATCGGTCAATAAAATTCCTCTTTGCATATTGCGATCTCAACAAGTTTTATTTATCAACAATCATCCTCATCATCTCTCCTTTAAGGAACACCCGTTCCTAAACATTCTTCAGGTCTCCCTCAATTTGTCATTAATGAGTGCCATTTTGAGACTTAAAATGCGTTTCGTCATAAATGGGTGCCATTTTGAGACTAAATGCCTGTCGTACTTTTTTCTTTACGAATAACACCCACCATCCAACTCGGCATATTTATTTTCGGATTCTAAATAAATTAAATATATTACTTCTTAGTCAACATTTTCTGGTTTCTAATCTATGGCATAGGTTAATTCATACCTATGTCATGTAACAACCAGGATATATTGGACAATATATAGAACAACATTCATTTTAGACGAGTTATTTGTAATTTTTAATACTAAGTCAAGTAATCACTATCCTTCGAATACTAGGCCACCAGTTACTGTGTGCGCCACCAATCTGTCATTAGGCATTCGTTTTTGAGTCCACTGCTCATATCCGCTTGACAAATGTCATTCATTTTGCACAATAAACGGTCGAGTTTGACATTCAGAGTGACATTTGTTTCTCCGGCAATCAGTTTACCTGCCTACGGATCTTTCAATAACTATCGTAAAATTCAAATGTGTAAATCAATTATGAATATTATCAATTATTTACGAAAAGAATAAGTCTTTAACAATCTCTATAGAACCTGTGGAATCAAGTCAGTAATAAACAACAAGGTGATTGAGTAAGTGATGTATTTGAATTGCCTTAAGAGTAGATATCAATAACAACAATGATTTATACTCAACCAAGAGCCGTAAGAATGGCCAGGGACAGTATCCCCCAAGCAAGCAGACCTCCAGGACGACCTCCCAAGAGATGGAAAGACAGCTGGCAGTCGACGTCGCAAAAGGCAAACAATGATGCAGGACCATAACAGGCCAACAGGCCTAAAATAAGATGAAGAAGATTTATACTCGTATAACGAAATCAGATGTTTCAAGTAAGTACATGGCAATAGAAAGTAAAGTGAGGATCTATCAAGTATGTCTTAGACCTGTATTGACATATGATATTGAAACTAGAGCTGGAACTACACGAACGAAGACACTTATTAGAACATTAACATGTTCCTCGCGGGAAGCACAAACGCCTGTGATCTGATCTATAGCATTCCTTTGTGTATTTTACGTAATGTTTAGGTTATCTCCTTTATTTAATGAGTCTCCTTAAGAGTAATGACTATTATTTATTATCAGAAAATTACTTGAATGTCATGTTTACTTGGTGGTGTAATCAAATATCAGTGGTTCTAAACAAAATACGCGTTTAAACTTAGAAATTAAAAAACGCCGAAATTGTGCCGCGCACAGGATTCGTGGAATTTGATTTTTAACGCGGTGTACAGGTTAAAAATTATTATCTGCGATGTGTAACTTAAAAAAACTTAGAGAAAAAGAATAAACTAGAAATAAGAAAAATGTGTTAAGAGATTATAAGATAGATAAGACAGAGATGACGTTATTTGCGGAATGACTTTCAAATAATGGATGATGCCCACATACCCTGTATCTGTATCTTATGGTTGCTCTATAAAGAAGCCGATCACCAAGAAGGCCCCCAAAGCGATGAAGAGATAACAGACGATGATAATTAATTGTAGGCGAAACAGTCCCATTGAAAGTTCTATCTCTACATAAAGGTTTTTCAAGGTTGCTTTAACTGTCCCGCGATTCTAGAAACACTAAGTTTATACGAGTATGTACCCAATAAATATATCCGTGCAAGGAATCACCCTCTGTTCTACATACCAACTTACAGGACGAATATCATGGCTAAACACTCAGTCACGCGTGGTATAGAGATATTGAACCAACTGAATGACACGGTTGATATATTCTCGGTACCGTCTGGCAGTATGAGAAGAATCCTGGCTGATATTATTCCTAATGCTAGAAGCAGACCCTCTTTGTGTAACAGGAGAAATCCGTGCAGTGTATTAAAAAAACACATAATATCATGGCATTTCTCTGTCTGGATAGGCTGAAAGGACTGATAACCAAGCATACGCCTCATACAACTCCTACGATTTCTCTGACTTTTTACTTTTCCTTATATCAAAATATCATTTACTTGATCCAACGATACAATCCTTGTTCTTGCTCTAGATTTATCTCTATGGGTTACATAAATGCATCGTGACATTAAAATAACCAGGAGACTGGTTAACTGTAAAGCGATACGAGTTAAATTTGCAACAAGGCGATGCGGAGCAGTCAGTATAAATCATGCAGACGCTCCAGCGGGTGGAAGAGGAATTGCATTGTTGAACTCTGGGTGTACGGCACAGGTACAAAGAACTGTAGCAATAGGTGGATGAATGCTGTTCGATGCTCGGAGAATTCAGCTCACGTTGAAAAGTAGCAGGTCGGTGAGAAGTAGAAGAGATTCCTCTTTAGCAGGTAGTAGATGGTCGCAAGTAAAAGGCAGTAGACAGAGTGAACTGAGAATGTATTTTCAACTTTTGGCGCTTCTTATGCGCGGCGGATCTCTCATCGCAAGCGCCTGTTTTCGTCCGTGTATGCCGTCATAACTCGCGAAATATCACAATTTTCGCAAGTTTTGCGCATGCATAGGCCGGCAGACTCCCGATACTGTCTCGCGATGGCCGTGCATAAGTCACATTTCCGTTACGGTCGCGACACAGCGCGGACTCCAACAAACATAAAATATACATACAAAAATCGAAAAATACCAAATAACATCAAAACATAACCAAGAATTTATACATCAAAATACCAATATTCTACTAACATAAACAACAAGAAAACAAATAAATTATAAGTTTTAGGTGACGCATACGTCCGATACACATATAAAATTAGAATTTATACAAAATACAACAAGAATTTATACACGCAAATTTACCAAGTTATAATAAATCAATTATGTTTTATGGTGACGCACACGTCCGATACGCTGGGAACTGATTCAGTATAACAGAAATTATTAAGTTACACGATCGTATTCAAAATCTGACAAAATAATTAGTACATTGGAAAAAGGCAACGCTGAACTACCGGATATAAATAATCAATTCACAGATAGGGGTTGAAGTCCTTGGGCGATTCCGACACAATCAAATACCTTTTCCATAGCTAACATAATTACGAGTATATTCAAATTTCATAACCGCGCATATGGTAGATCGTTTTCATCGAATAAATTGATTGTTATGACAGGGCTTTTGCCGTTGTTGGTCTTATGGTATAAATGGGCTGCCTCTAAGGCCTCGGCCACACAGGTAGGAGCCTCGCATGGTGTTTAGAGCTACACTGCGAGCTAGGCGACATATCCTAGCGAACAAACGCACCGCATACTATCGCTATGACCACACTACAAACTTCGCGCCACGCTACATGACGATTAGTCACCTAGTGAGTATCCTAGCGAACAGACGTGTTGGTTAATTTTATTGTGTCACCAAGTGATTTTACAAGATGGCAGAAGTTTTAATAACAGCTGTGTATAAAAGGGAGCCTTTGTGGAACCCATCGAGCAAATTATACAAAAATGTACCTATAATAAAATCACTTTGGAATAAAGTTGCACAAGTAAATAAAGATGGTAAGTTGTAATGAAATTGGTTAGTTTTGAGAGTGGCATTGTTGACTCAACCGCTCCCAAATGTTAAATGAATTTGTGCGAAGCACTTTTGGTGTGGCCAAGCATGAAGTCACCTAATCTATTAGTCACGTAGCACTTATCGAAGCACTTTGGTGTGGCCTTAGCCTAAGTGTTAGAGATGTGGGTGGCGTGTGCAGTTTTAGGAAGCACTTGAAGACAACACTTTTTGGTAAGTCGCATCAAAATTTATGATTGTATATGAACACCACACCTAAAGCTGAATGTGCTACTATTATACCATATACTGGAAGATCTACAAAGGGATCAGAGCGATTGACAACAGAGGGCGCAAGATGAAACAAAATATCATATTCGTGAAAACTTACATTTTTAAAGAATTTAAGTTTTTGGTCATCAAGGACAAGTAAGTTCTTAGATATCTTACGAACCCTTCATTCAACAAAAGCAGATCGTATTAGCATATATCAGGGCTGACCAACCTTAACGTATACGTGACCTACTTTTTTGAAGAACGAATAACCAGTCTACAAAAAAAACCGTTTAAAAACCTTTTACACCGGTTCAAAAATTGTTAGCTAGGTATTTAAAATTCGTTCAGTATCACGGACCCACCGAGATTCAAATTTCGAATTGCTTTCGGAGAGAATCCAAGTATTCCTCTCTCGCTCTCTTGTATTCAAAATTCAATTCTCGTATTCTTTCTTTGACGACAACCGCAGTACGGGTTTTGGCCTATTTATACTATGATTTAATATTTATTATAAATCATGGTTATTATTCTGCCGCGGACAGATGATGACCATGATGGTTACCAAGACGATCTCCTTGTTAAGACAGTTTTGATCCAACCTGAGGGTTATGAATACGATTACCATTGGTGCCTAAGATTTTTTCGATAAGAGTTCCAGTCTGGTTTATCTTTTTTAGGTTGTTTAACACCTTTCTGGTTGTTTGGGCGTGATTGTTAGATATTGATAAACCCGTCAGGTTGTACTGTATACAACGAAATTGTAATACAACATGTCGAGGAGAAGAGGTCTAAAAAGAAGAAAATAAAGGAAGTGGTAATCCATGGCCATGTGTCACTCGAGCATGGTCTTTTATCTTAATTCCTTCCTAATTTGATCAGCAGACAGGAAGGGTCATTAATAAAGTGGGATTGTCGCCAGAATTTACTGCTTGTTCTTTCACAGTAAAGATGGTAGCTTAACAGAGACAGTGGTGGAATGACGGAACGATATAATAGAAAATTAAAGAATAATAAAGAATGCAATGATATGCGACAAAGCTGAAATTGTAAAAAAACTTTAGTCAAAAGCCGTTTTCTATAGCGATATATTATAAACTGCTAATGTAGCATCGAGATTCAGGTGGCGCTTGTTGGTAAGACGCTTGACTTTTAACCGGAGGTTTCAGGTTCGAATTCCGAGGATATTCTTCTTCCCAGTGTCATGTCAGGTCCCCCCAACGTTGAATATCACCTGATAGTACACATCTTTGTCCCCGGTAGCCCGAAAAAGATCCCCAACGTTCCTTATACCAGTCCAATCACGTATATTGCGGAGTCAGGAGATTTGCCTCCTGCCAACACCTCTTCGTCCCTCTATTTTGCCTTGGATGACCAGGTGCAGTAATTTGTACTTTGCTCCTCTAAGTACATGCCCCAAATAGGACACCTTTAGGATTTTAATATTAGTCAGCAACTTTCTTTCAACTTTGACTCTTTGAAGAACCCTTATATTGCTGACCATATCCGTCCAGGGTATCCGTAGCATTCTCTGGTGCATCCACATTTTTATATCCGAGGATATAAAAAAAAATAATGCGTCCGAATCTTGTAAAAAAGTTCGTTTAGTAATAAAATTTCCTTTTTCGTGCCTACTCAAGTGGTTCTAAACCTGAAGGCTCGATGGATGGGACCGAAGAAAATGTTGTCTCCTGATCATGTTCTTCAATCTTTCCGAAAAACCAAATCAGATTTGTTGAAGGGTGGCTATTTAACGGTACCTACCACACGATGAATAAATAACAAACGAAAAGTGTTACTGGAAAAGAAAAAAAAAGAAAATATTATTTATAGTTAAGGCATTAACATTGTGAAGGTTTAAAGTTATTGTTATTTGTTTTAGCAAACACTGTTTATTCCACTTTTTGTAACGACAAACCTACCGGTTTCAAGGCTTTCACCTCATCATTTTGTAAAATTTGGACTCCTTTGAGGCTTTTCTTTTTTTCGTTCTTGCTGACAGTTAACCTGAGGTGGTATATGTGAGTTTACTTTTTATTTTGTTTTCTGCCATACGTTTTTGTTTTATTATTTATTATTTAATCTAGATATGCGGGGGTGTGGGATGGAAGCCCCCCGATGCCCTTGCGGTCGGGCTCGCCCTACATTGGTGGAGTGTATCTCGGCCGGGGGAATGTTTGTGGGATGAGCCCGGGCCTTTTAATGTCTTCTCTCTTGAATGTATTTTTTTTGTCATCTATTTATTTTCTGTGTTTTTTTTATCTTCTTGTTCTACGTGTTCAAGGGTGTGGGCTGGAAAACAACTGGTGTCCCCGTGGCAGGGCTCGCCCTATATTGGTGGGGTGTATCTTGGCCGGGGGGATGTTATTAGATGAGCCCAGACATTTTGATAGCTTCTGTTTTTTAATGTATTCTCTTTTTAATGTGTTCTTGAAATGTGTCTAAATGTATTATGTACATACTATGTTGCTATCAATAAACCTGTATTTATTTATTTATTTTTTATTTATCATCAGGGGAGCACAAACAAGACTCACAAAAAGTGGAATAAACAGTGTTTGAAACAAATTACAATGTAAAAAATATAAATTTTCAATAAAATAAATAGGACACTTATTTTTTATTTACCACTGTTTTATTTATGTTCACTACCGGTTTCAAAGTCCTCCGCCTTCCTTGTCAGGTGAATATGAACTAAATTATGTCTAAAATGTATTTCTAATTGGAATAGGTAAATGAGAGGAGGAGGGGAGTAGGTAGGCGTCAAAAAGATGGCTTTTGAACGGGACACATATTTAGCAAAGGATTATTATTGAAAGTAACTACAATACCTTGATCAAAAAATTTTAGGACCGGCCACCGTGTGGCACTGTCAGTCACCCGATTGGAATTCTTTCTTTTTGTTAGGTTACCACATCTATCATTGACACTTCCCTCTAAATTTCAGCGTCATAGCTTGACATTTGTAAAAGTTACGCTGTACTGACTACATCTACCTTTGTGCGTGTTTTCGATTTTTTACAAGTTTGAAAATGGCAACAACTGTGCATCAACGAGTTTGCATTAAATTTTGTGTGAAAAACGGATTTAACGGTCCGCAGACCTTGGAAATGTTAGAGAAGTGTTTTTCGGTGGCACGAACGCTTTAGAAGTGGTCGTGAGTCGGTCGAGGATGACGAACGCAGTGGCAGTCGAAAACCGATGAAAACATCGATAAAATCAAAGAAATGTTGGCCGAAAAATTTGAACACAAAAAAACGGACCGAACTAATCTGTACACCCAATAGGTTGTTTACAATTAATTTTAACTATAATTAAAATTAATTGTAAATAACAATAAGTTAATTAAAAAAATTAGTTAATTCAAAAAAAATTATCCTTTACTAAATATGTGTCTCGTTCAAAAGCCATCTTTTTGACGCCTATCTACTCCCCTCCCCTTATTAGCCACTACTTCCCTCCCCCTCTCCTGTACTTATTACAATTACAAAAAATATATTTTAGAGATAATTAAGTTAATCATCACCCGACGAGGAACACGGAGGCCTTTGAAACCGGTTGTAAACTCATATAAAACAGTAGTGAATATAAAATAAAAAATGTGTTTTATTTTATTAAAAAAATATAAACATGACACCACAAAGTGAAACGAACGTATTTTCAAAGATTCAAGAAATAAAAAAATTATGCAATCTTTAGTAAATTAATAATACATGTTAAGAGAGAAAACATATTTTACTATACCAATCCAATCCTGTGTATGATAGCAATGAGTCGTCTAAAAACCAAGCTCAACGCCATTCATGTCTCTCTTGTTCTAGTATCATGTGGATTGAATAAAAGCGAGATAGTATGATTAACTCTGCTCGGTTGTTTGAAACAAATGATAATTGTACTCTTCTCTCTCGCTCATTTAATATATTTTATCTTAATCAAAAAGAGAAAGAATTTTATTTTACTGGGTTGGACTTCGGATAAATAAAAGCACACCATTAAAGGCAGTTTATATTGTAAATAATTACTCTTTCGTTGCATAAAACAAACTGGCAAATTGTCATATGGCAAACACTTAAAACCAATCAAAAAGACAAGCGCTCTATAGGATTTGTGTGAGATAGTCGTGAATATTATGTAAAAACGTTAATATATTGTAGTACAGATTGTCATATTTATACACTAAGATAGTCTGGGTCTCAGAACGTAAATCGCCTTGTTTAGGAAAACCGAGCAAATTATCGCATAAATCTTATTAGCGCTTGCGAAGTGGCTGGTCTAATCGCGTGGAATAGATTTCCTTTAGTATCGGAGGACTGATAGCATTTAAACCTTGAGGGATTTTTTTAAGAAGGCTTTTTAAGATATACTACAACGATTAAGAGGTACTTTTTGAATGATTTCGATCACTAAACGCCCCCATAGAATAGAATTGATTGATTGATTAAATTGACTTTCATTCATATAAGAATGAATAACATTTGAACCACTCGGTTACTAAAACATTCAATCATAAAAATGAACAAATCACCATAATCTCGAAAATTTTAAAAGTAAAAACACAGAAAACACGTAAACCCGTATCCTAAATGTAAGTGGAACGAGTGAATGGAGAAAGGCTGAAAAAACAAATATGTTATACATATTATAGTGGAAGGCGCGGTAGAGGAAGACCAAGGAAAGTATGGTGGAATCAAGTGAATGCAATTTAGATATTTTTAATATAAATATATATAGTATCCGCCAGAATATCACAATATTTAGAAATAGCTACTAACTTTGTGCTCTCCTTTATTAATATAAATAACCTAGTATAAACGAAACATTAAGAACAATACTTTGTCTCTGGAGTTGAGTAACCCTGCATCAACATGTGGAAGGTTTCGATCCTGCAAAGCAACTTGCATCTCGTTATAAAGTGAGCCCATGTGTTTTCTATATATCAAGATCTATCCATAAAATTCTCGAAATCCAATTCTTGTTCCATGTAAGCGTTGTTCCACTAAAAACAAATCTAAGTTCTTTACCACTATAAAACAAGTCTTCGACAATTACGTAATTCTACTTGGTAAAATTTGGTAATGTTTTTGTGGTATACATACATATATTGAACTTAAATATACATATTAATATTAAATAATTTTAAACAATGACTGTAATTTATTATTACTTCAGCTTTTTGTATCTCCATGTTAGTTTAAGATCATGTTTTGTATTTTTTGTCAATAATTTTAAGTACTTGTATAACTTTTCATATGTTCATTTTTATATCATATAACGACCTCCGTGGCCTGGTGGTAAGACGCGTGTCTGCCGATCCGGAGGTTGCGGGTTCAATCCCCGCTGGAACCCAGATTTTTTTTAAATGGGATTCCAGTCTAATTTTCACTTAGGACCATAAAAACATCTTTCTGGTTGGTTGGAAGAGATTTCCAAGTGGCAATAAGCTCGCCAGGTTAAATAAAAAAAAAGACACTGTTGTGTCGTTAATTAAATAAATGAATAAAAATAAATATTTTGTAATAAGAAAATGTTAAGTCAAAGAAAATGTAGTGGTCTTCTCTGCCTGCCATAACAACGGTATGGTATACATGCATGGAATGATGTCTGAAAGTGTACATAAAAACTAAGATGCCAACGTTGCATAACAACGTTGCATAACTATTGTACAGCACAGACTTGTGTGTTTTTTTGGCACATCCAAACAGAAAGAAGTTTTAACATGATTTACTCGTAAGTAAATACTCGTATCAGACTGGCGACCTTTTTTAAAAAATGGATACTAACACGTATCAAGCCCGAAATCCTTTGGTTGGAAGAAAAGCGTCTTATCAATTAGGCTACGGAGGTAGTTATTTATCGAGTTTGTTTTATTGTATTGTATTACACTTTCGTTGCATACAGTACAACGTGGCGGACATACTGCCTAGTGGCCATCTCTTCCAACCAAACAGAAAGATGTTAAAGAGGTATTAAGTGGAAACACGACTGGATTCCTTTTTTAAAATACTTGGTTACCAACGGGAAACGAATCTGTAACCCTCGGATTGGAAGAAAAGCGTCTTATCAATTAGGCTACGGAGGTAGTTATTTATCGAGTTTGTTTTATTGTATTGTATTACACTTTCGTTGCATACAGTACAACGTGGCGGACATACTGCCTAGTGGCCATCTCTTCCAACCAACCAGAAAGATGTTAAAGAGGTATTAAGTGGAAACACGACTGGATTCCTTTTTTAAAATACTTGGTTACCAACGGGAAACGAATCTGTAACCCTCGGATTGGAAGAAAAGCGTCTTACCACCTAAGCCACGGAGGTCGTTATTATTTTTATAGAACTAAATTTTTAACTAAATAATTTGGATAAGTGTATGATATTTCGGTTAATCAAATGCTACGTTTGGTCAGTGTTACTAACACACGTGGAGTGGAATCATGGACCCTCACAGTTGGTAGTATGAACCGACTGGACGCATTCGAAATGTGAATACACCGGAGAATGCTACGGATACCCTGGACGGATATAGTCAGCGACGCAAAGGTTCATTAAAGAGCCAAAGTTGATAGAGGGTTGCTGACTAATATTAAAATCCGAAAGGTGTCCTATTTGGGTCATGTACTTAGAGGAGCAAAGTACAAATTACTGCATCTGATCATCCAAAGCATAATAGAGGGTCGAAGAGGTGTTGGCAGAAGGCAAATTTTCTGGGTCTGCAATATACGTGATTGGACTAGTATAAGGAGCGTTGGAGATATTTTTCGGGCTGCCGGGGACAAAGATGCCTACTCTCAGGTAATAGTCAACGTTAGAGGGACCTGATATGACATTAGGAAGAAGAAGTATGATATTTTGAAAGAAGGAAATGTAAAAAAGTCATATGAATCGTAGAAGTTACATGTGAAGGTGCATGGATGTAGAAGAGGCGAAAGACGTGTGTGTCGAAATATGAAAGTTAGGCACTCTCTCCTTTCTGTTTACCCTAACAGTGATGCTATGTATTTATGTTGAATTTATGTTTAACAGTATTCCACTAGCGAAGGGGTGAATCCGGCCTCGTGCTTATACGAGTAGACCGTTTGGTAATTAAATTAGCGGTGCCCCGATGCCCGGCAAGGAAGAGAGGTTAAACGACGGAGGTCAGATGGTTCAAATCTCATTCATGAATTCAGATGAACGGTGGAAATAATACGAGGCTATAAATAACGGAGCGATGACAGCGATACGGTGGGTGACCGATCCAAAGTCATCACAATTCAGTTCTGAATACATCTTATCCAGCTATGTTTTAGCGCCGTACAAGAATAATAAAAGCCCGAGAACGTGCAACAATCGATTTCTTTCAAACTTAGTGATGGCGTCGGATGCTGAAAATCTGATGGGGCATCTTTCAAACAACACTGCATCAGTATAAAACATAAATTCAATGCAAGAAATAACATCATTGGGAAACTAACTGGAACGTCATGGGCAGCACAGCACAACCATACACATTAAAAGTGTCAGCTTTTGCTCTTTGCTGGTCAGCAGCGAAATATGAAGCTACATAATGGAGTGGCTCCTCATCCTCACACCCTAGTCAGGTTAACGTCGCTATGAACTATACCGGGAGGGTAATAACAGGATGCTTAAAAGCAACACCAGTGGAGACAATATACTAATTGATCGGTATCGCCCCACCTGAGATTCGCAAACGTGTTGTAGCTGACATAGAAATAACAAAATAAGTCCAACACCCAAGACACCCCTTACATGATCACCAGTCAGCAATATTGAGAGCGAAATCCAGGAATAGTTTCATGAAGAGAACGCAAGACGGATAAAACGCATTTTCAGAAATGGAAATAAAAAACAACTTCCGGGAGGATAATAACAGGATGCTTAAAAGCAACACCAGTAGAGAAAATATACCAATTGATCGGTATCGCCCCACCTGAGATTCGCAAACGTGTTGCAGCTGACATAGAAAGAACAAAATAAGTCCAACACCCAAGACACCCCTTACATGATCACCAGTCAGCAATATTGAGAGTGAAATCCAGGAATAGTTTCATGAAGAGAACGCAAGACGGATAAAACGCATTTTCAGAAATGGAAATAAAAAAACAACTTGACGACTGCATGGAGTTCAACTGGAATTGGAATAAGTTGAAAAGAATTATACGAAATAATAGTAGCCCTCAATACATCAGAATTAGTGATGCGGACACGTTGAAGAACGAAGCGACAACATTATTTTCAGCCCAATAATCGAGTACGGGTTTAGAACTACTGGAGAAGGCACGTAATTCTTGAACCGTCGTCAGACGTGTTGAAAACGCTATTGCACATGCAGAGGAATTTTTAAAACATTCTGGGACCATTTTAAAACATACTGATATCCAGGAATAGTTTCATGAAGAGAACGCGAGACGGATAAAACGCATTTTTAGAAATGGAGATAAAAAACCACTCGACGACTGCATGGAGTTCACGGAAATGATGGCACCTGGAGACCAACTGCCTTGGCCTACTCGGAGAGCATTGAAAAGACCCAGAGTGGGAGTATTTAGATGTAAGGTGAACATACAAAGACGAGAGAATCTTGAACGAAAGTAAGATTAAATTATAGTAGGGATATACAAGACTCACAACACATGCTGGTATATATCGACATCTGGATGAGACCCGATTGATCCGAATGATGGGGCGATCTCTGTTATCTCCAACTGGAAACACATGGCATAATTGATAATTGATGGTTCGGGGATGAACGGACACGGGGATGAACGGACACGGGGATGAAACGAATGATAGAAGCAGCAAAATATGTTTATTGTAATTTGTTTAGTCAAACACTATTCACTTTATATTTATTTTCTCAAAACAGCCTTAGCCCAATTGTTTTGAAAAATACAAAAAGTGTTAACATTAAAACTAAAGAAAAATTATATGGATTTTTTTTTTTTATATAAAATAAAAAATAATGTATATGCATACATATACGAGTATACACACAAACATACACATATATGTTATTCAAAGTCACTTAAGTATGTTACGTTGATGAGTGCTTTCTAACGCGCTCAAAAAAGAAGAAAATTTACTTTTGCTTTTGGTAATGTTATATAAAATATGTCAATATCCGAAGCAGTCCCGTTCAAAAGAGTTAAGGCCCTTCCAACAGGCATAGCGGCTGGAAGACCCGTTCTTGCGTATGTTATTGAGAACAGTTCTTGCCGGCGCAGTCTAGTGTAATTGTTAGGAACATTTAACGCTAATCTTTGTAGTAATGCTGGACAGGTCACAACTCCTCGAACGAGTTTGACAACGTATACCAAAAGACGCAGATTTCTTCTTACGCTCAAGGAGTTATACCCGAGCATGCCCAGCAGAAACTGAGTAGCATAAAGCCATGGATAGACACCGAACTCTCTCATATAGAGATATCGTAGATATTTTTTTGTACTTTCTCCACCATGAGCGAGTTCTGCGCCCCCACCGGGCTCCAAATGCAAGCATTGCTTTCTAGTTTGCTACGGATCAATGAATTAAACAACGTTTTGAGCACCAATTGGTTTTCAAACGACTTAGAGATTCTCATTACAAATCCTAGAGTTTTATAAGCTGAGTTGCACATAACTTCTATGTGAGGACCAAACGCGAGATTGCTGTGGAACAAGACACCCAGATCTTTAATATTATCTGTGCGGGGTATAGGTATAGATTCTAGTGTACATCTATGGAATTTCAAGACGTGTGAGCGATGATACGACATAATTTTGCACTTTGATGCATTGAAATATAATTTATTATTATAACGCATTATTATAGTGCTATTAAGAAACACACCAATTACTTTTAATAATAACAGTATAACCCTACCGGTATCAAGGTTTTCACCTCAACAAGACTATTATTTGTGCTCCCTGATGATGAGATGAAAACCTTGAAAACGGTAGGGGTATACCGTTATTTAAAGTGGAAATAAACAGTGTTTGACTAAAAAAAATGTGTCTTTAAACCTCTACAGTGTTAATGTCTTAACTATAAATAATATATAAAATATGTTTACACTATTGATTTTTTCACACTAAGTTCGTATACTGCAAAATATCTTCCAATAAACCAGAACAATATGTTTCCAGTATTAGATAAAAATTTTGCATAACGTGTTTTATAAAAATAAGAGAGGAATAATTTGAAGATTTTAATATTATAAATATATTATAATAATGTCATCTGCGGCTAGGAGATACAAGAAGATATTGGGAAGAAGAATAATGAAAGAAACTGGAAAGACCGTTCCTTCAAAGAAGGAAAATATAATTATTATTGGGTAGTTGTTTGAAATACGTCGGTGATATTTATGTTAGTTGGCAGTTGATTCTGAAATGTATTACTATGGACAGGAAAGGACAACGTGCGAAATGAAGAGCGGCGAACTGGAAAAGATAACAAGCAATCTCTGCTTGAGAGAATTGAAAACAAGGCTACATATTTTTCATAACGATAAACACAATTGAAAAATACAAAAGGATTTTTTTTTGCAATGCGTTAAAAAACATTCAGAAGGAGGGTGGTAGAATTGGCTGAAGAATGTGCGTTTCATTTTTCGCCATATACGGTATCATAGTATAAATAGGCCAAAACCCATACGATGGTTGTGGTCAAAGAATACGAGAATTGAATTTTGAATACAAGAGGGCGAGAGAGGAATACTTGGATTCTCTCCGAAAGTAATTCGAAAATTGAATCTCGGTGGATCCGTGATACTGAACGAATTTCAAATACCTAGCTAACAATTTTTGAACCGGTGTAAAAGGGGATGATGTAAAAATGATATATATAAACAAATTTTACATTTATGAATATATATTTTCATAAATGTAGAATTTGTTTTACTTCCGTGAATATTTCACGGGTTCCAACTAGTTGTTTATAATTTGTAACATTTTCACTGACCTGTTGACATGACGGAACTGTGCATGATTCGAACACTGGTAATTGGGATTTTAACCCATGGTATTGTTTATTAATTATATGTCTAGTGTGAAAATCTTAATTAATTTCCCGTACGTGTTCTTTTAAATACAATTTAACAAGCATGACATGACGGAACTGTGCATAATACGAACACTGGTAATTGGGATTTTAGCCCTTGGTATTGTTTATTAATTATATGTCTTGTGTGAAAATCTTAATTAATTTCCCGTACGTGTTCTTTTAAATACAATTTAACAAGCATGACATGACGGAACTGCGCATGATACGAACACTGGTAATTGGGATTTGAACCCTTGGTATTGTTTATTAATTATATGTCTAGTGTGAAAATCTTAATTAATTTCCCGTACGTGCTATGTTAAATAAAATTTAAATAGCATGAAAAAAAGTTTTAATTGGCAACAAATATTAAAAATTATTAATGAAAATAAAATACACTTTTCAGAATGGGCTATTTATGTTACGAGTATTATTACCTTCCATACTGGGCTATTTATGTTATTATGTTCATTAATTTGTCATGGTTTAGAATGTTCAAGTAAAACACGTTAAGGGTTGAAAAATGTCCGAAGCTCAAGATATACTATATTTTTCACTTATTTCTCGTATTTTATGGAGCCACGCAAATAATTTGTCAGTCGAGAAACTTTCAACAATTGGTAAAGACTTTCCACAACACAACAGTTAAAAATTGCATAGTTTCCATCCATAATGGAATGGCGAACCGTGGTATACAAATAAATATCAATCCAAAAAATCTCCATTTGTGGATATAAAGAACCACTTTGTAAGGCAAGTCCCTTAACCAAGTGGTCCCGTGACTTAAATAAAAAACTCATATATTTTTCCGAAATATTTAAAACCCAGCTGAAACATTCACATCCCTACATATAATAGATAAAGCGAAAAGAAATGTCAATTTTCATGTTGCGTCAGGTTGAAACCAGTTTGCCACCAGCTACCGTTGGGTTAACAAGTCGTGGTTGGTATCGTTTTGAAGCTCTATTAATATCCTTTCTGTTTTGACATTCTTTTTTGGTGTTGGTCCATAGTACAAAAATGCAAAAGCCAGAGATTGAAGATACACATTTGCGATATTTTATGCTGTTACCGCGGCGTGTTAACCCAACGGTAGCTGGTGGCAAACTGGTTTCAACGTGACGCAAAATGAAAATTGACATTTCTTTTCGCTTTACCTTATACATAAATCCCAAGCCTTCACACGTATAATTAATTCTAATGGATCATAGTCTCAAAAACCACATCAAATTCGCACAAGTCATTCACTCAAGTGACTATATAGAGACCTCCAAAAGCTTCTCATTCCTCGCTCTCCTTCTGCCAAACAGTCACTTTGGAATATTTTTTTAATTTGAAACCACCACTCTCTTTAAGGGATGTGTTGCTAACTGTTACTCCTTTCAAATGGTATATGAACGCTTGGGGTCGGAACCAGATTGAATGCATTATCTCTTGTTCTATGACTGCGCTCTTTACATGTGTACTGTGTATTGCTCGTTTCAGACTGATCACACAGCCCGTCTTCAGTAGTCAATCTTTTCCATGTATCTGTCGAACGACAACAGTGAAAATATCAATTTTCTCATAAAACGTAAACAAAAAAAAAAAGATTAATATTTATAACACTTTTCCTTATATTATAGTAAACGCAAAACAAGAAGAAAATTCCGATTCGTTTTGTGAAGCACGCATTCATTGTTCCCTTGTGAATTGAAGAAACAATAGGAAAATCTAACGAGAAACGAAGAAAAACACTCGATACTGATTCATTGCTAACAAACGTGAGAGCTGAAATAGACGGGGGAGAAATCTCTCGGGAAAGTGTCGTGGAAAATCGATCGATATATCATAAGCACTTGAAACAATATTAATAATTCCCACATTTGTAACGCGCGCTGATGTATGTAATGTTATATTCAACTAAAGAGGGACAATTCTGGAATGTCGCCTTCTTTTTCTGGATTCGGTGAGAAATATAATAAGACAGGATTTTTTTTTAATTTGTAATCGGAAATATAACTTTGTGCATTTATGAGTGTCATTTTGAGTCGAAAAATCAATTAATGTTTCGAATTTAAATGTTCTTTTTCGATGTAATATAATTATGGCGGGGCTTTGTATACTAATGACAACTCTATTAATGTTTATTTTTTGTTACGTGTAAATTACCTGTCTTAGAACAGGCATGGACATAGTAAGACAGGGGAGTGCTTTGTATATTTCTTCGTAAAAATTACCTGTCTTAGTACAGGCATGGGCATAGTAAGACAGGGGAATGCTTTGTATATTTCATCGTAAAAATTGCCTGCCTTAGGACGGACATGGGCATAGTAAGCCAGAGGAGTGCTTTGTACATTTCATTGTAAAAATTAAAAAATGTAAATAAGTTTAAAAAAATGGAAATCGAATAAATAAGCTCATTCTTTAAATACACCCATTGTTTAACACTAAAGCTTAAATCAAGCATTCATCGATTAAGCTCCAACGGTGCCAACGAGCGACGCTTGTAATATCGCAAATTCCCTAAGACAACATCCGTGATCTGGTCGATAAGACGCTCGACTTCCACCCGGAAGTTTTGGGTTCGATTCCCGATGGTACCAAAAAATTTAATATTGAGGGTACTGTTCTGGTTTAAGAGTTCGTCAGGTAACAAATTACTCCACTTGTACCGTATTGCCAAACACATCTGATGACTCCAGTGGTTCTTAACCTGAAGACGTGATTAATGGAGTCGAATAAAATGTTGTCTTCCAGCCACGTTATTCAACATTTCATCTCGAATTGGAATAAGTTGAAAAGTATTATACGAAAGAATAGTAGCCCTCATCAGAATTGGTGATGCGGACACGTTGAAGAACGAAGCGACAACATTATCTTCAGCCCAATAATCAAGTACTCGGGTGAAGAACCACTGGAGAAGGCACGTAATTCTTGAACCGTCATCAGACGTATTGAAAACGCTATTGCACATGCAGAGGCATTTTAAAAATATATTGGGACCATTTTACGAATTCTTAAAACATACTGTGACAATTTTTTTGGTTTTTGAAATCCCTCTCGTGAAAGTCAAGCGCCTACCTAATTGGGCCACAAAAGATTGATTCAAAGTCGAAAAGGTTTGTGTGAACTCTTGACTGTGGTGTTTTTTTATTGTTTTATATTTGTACTTATAGTTTCATTTTATTTTTATGATTATATGCGTACATTATGGGGTGAATGTTTTTGATCTATCTGGAGTGATGAAGTGTGAGGAGTTTTATTTCGCGTGATGTATACATGTGTAATTGAGTGTCACTGTTTGTCAGGTTGATGAGAATGTACAACGGGGTTTTATATTATCATAAATCGGAAAGAATTATCGATTTATTTTTTCATGCTATATGTCCACGGTGAGATACAGGCAAAAGTCTAGTTTACTGGGGACATGACAAATGAAAGACAACAAACCCATATCCATTAAAATTGTGTGTCAGAATTAAATTACCTGTTGTTTTTTTTCACAAATAATGTATATTTCTTGTCATGTATAAAATAAATAAAAAAATGTCATGTGATGAACATCGAATGAATGTGACAAATAATATAACACTAGTTGTAACCCGTGAAATATTCACGGGAGTAAAACAAATTCTACGAGTACGTACATTTATGAAAATATATAATCATAAATGTAAAATTTGTTTATATATATCATTTATACATAATTGTTAGCTAGGTATTTAAATTTCAGCATCACGGACCCACCGAGACGGAAGCCTATCCTTACACTGAACTTTTATTTATTTTGTAATATTTTCAATTTGCCAATAATCGTGAGTTCCAATCAAAATAAGAACGCCCTTAAGAACAGTCTGCTCTCTAAGCGTCGCTATATAAATTGTCATTTTATTACAATAAATCAGTGTTTATGATAACGATGATACCGACTATGGGTTTACCATTGATATTCTAGAAATCATATTAACTTCAATGCTGGCCATAAAATGGTATTTTCTCGAGTTTGAATAAGCAATAAATAATAAAAGAGAAAAGGGACCCTAAGATAAATCAATTTCAATGAATCACGCGGATAATATTATATAAAGTGGCGTTGCTTTTAGGTCAGGGGAAACTTCGAATAATTATTCAAAGTAGCCACGATATAAAAAAAGTCACATAAAGAAGCGAATGGGATCTGGGCGGTCCGATACGGAGCCCATATCATACATAAGGGATAAAGGTCGGAAGGTCACGGTGGGGTGGAAATGGATCGCACAAAAGTTCTGTGACAAATAATGGTGGAACGATGAATGATGACGGAACGAGTGGGAACAGGGGAAAATCGAGTGCTGCGGGTATTCTAAGTCAAAACTAGAAGAGTGACAATTGAAATTCTAGACGCCCACTAATTAAGGAAAACAGAGATCGCCAGGAGCGCGACAAAATATTACACAAGTGGGGCAAAATTAACTCCTTTATAGAAAAAAATCTGTATTTTTTCAATTTTGACTTTTAATTTTTTTTCAGTCGTACAGTAGAAGAGCAAAAAATAATAATTAATCGATATAATTTTCCCAAAAGTGGTCGTGTCAATAAACGACATTCGGAATTAAGACGAAGTGAAAATTCACAAATCATTCAAGAATCATCATTACATCCTTGAAAAAATCCACAATCATTTAAGAAACATCATTACATCTTTTAGAAAAATCCACAATCATTCAAGAAACATCATTACATCCTTTAAAAAAACAAAATCATTAAAAAAACATCATTCCATTCTTTAAATAATCCACAATCATTCAAGAAGCATCATTACATCCATTAAAAATCCACAATCATGCAAGAAACATTATTAAATCTTTAAAAAATCCACAATCATTCAAGAAACATTATTACATCTTTAAAAAATCCACAATCATCCAAGAAACATTATAACATGCTTAAAACATCCACAATCATTCAAGAAACATTACTATATAACATCCTTTAAAAAAAATCATTACATCCTTTAAATAATCCACAATCATTCAAGAAACATCATTACATCCTTAAAAAAATACAGTGTGGTGCGCTATTCACGCACTACATTGGACTTACAAAAGATAAAAAAAAGTTTGAAATATGGTGCCAGATGAAGTATGAAAGACAGGTGCCTTAACAACTATACGATGAACGTCAACGAACCATGTATACAAAAGGATAAATCATTAAAAAAAACTTCACCTAAATGCATTAACATGCATAACATTACGTCATTCCCCTGTTGGGTTAGACAGAGAGCCAGACTTCCTGATCTCGATACACATCCTTCGCCTCTTCCACAGCCATACACCTTCTCATACAACTCCTACGATTTTCTACGTCTCTTTTTTTTAATAGAATTCACTTGATCGAACCATATCTCCTATACGAGCCTCGTACAAGTTGCATTTTGTAAATTCAAATAACAAAGCCATCTTTAGGCGATATTTTATTACGAAATAACGTTATAAAAGTCAGTACCTTCATATATTTACATTCAACTTATATATTAATTTTTTAAATACTTTTAATCTATCAATAACAATGTAAGTTCAAATCCCGAGCTGGAGCGCCTTTGAGAAGAGTTTTCTCTAAACGGCGCTTTATAAATTGTCCTTCAATTATTATTATTACTTATTCAGATCACTATTCAAAGAAACGAATAAATAAAACCCTTATTTTTTATTCACAACTGTTTTATTTATGTTCACTAACGGTTTCAAAGATTCCCGCCTTCCTCGTCCCGTAAAGTTGAACTTAATTAGATCTAAAATATTTTATTGAACTAAATTATGTTTCTCCTGACGCGGAAGACGGAGGTCTTTGAAACCGGTAGTAAACACAAATAAAAC
Source organism: Odontocerum albicorne (assembly GCA_949825065.1). Taxonomy (NCBI): domain Eukaryota; kingdom Metazoa; phylum Arthropoda; class Insecta; order Trichoptera; family Odontoceridae; genus Odontocerum; species Odontocerum albicorne. The sequence goes on along the minus strand of OX463840.1, from coordinate 4,041,105 downwards.
AGTGATGAATATAACATAAAAAAATATTATTTTTATCAAACACTGTTGATTCCACGTTTTGTAACGGTATAACCCTACCGGTATTAAGGCTTTCCCCTCATCTTCAGGGGAGCACAAACAAGAATGAATTCTGTTCAAACTTTTATGTGCTGACTGTGATAATTTCTACATAGGAAAGACAGGAAGATCTTTTGAAAAGAGATTCCGTGAACACAAATACGCCTTAACAAATCCTCTAATTTATTCCGAAATGTCACTGTGAAAATCATAAATTTTCTATCGATGATAACAAATTCTTACATATCAGTAGTAACGGAAATAAATTGGACAGATTAGAGGCCCTAGAAATTTCTAAGTCAGTGCATCGAGGTGAACATCTGGCAAACACATGCACCAAGAATCTCTCCGCTGCTCGCCGAGGTCGTCCCATGCCTCCCCCAGCCGCCAGTTCCCAGCCCGAATGTTTACCGTTATAAGTGTGTATGTCGGTGCCAGTTCGAACATAATTCAGTCTTGTTTGTGCTCCCCTGAAGATGAGGCGAAAGCCTTGAAACCGGTAGGGTTATACCGTTACAAAAAGTGGAATAAACAGTGTTTGATAAAAACAAATTACAATATCTTTAAACCTCCACAGTGTTAATGCCTTAACTAGAAATAAAATATAACAAATATTATTTTTTATTTATTAAAAATTTATAAACATGACACCACAAAGTTAAACAACCGTCTTTCTAAGATTCAAGAAACAAAGAAAATAGGTTAATTATTGTTATTAATATTGATACTACAATAATTGTTTAAGATTTTTGACCAATTTTCGAAGTAAGTTGATGAGTACCAGCAGTCTCAATGCTTACTGCAAAATATTTTTAGGAAACGGGAGAAGTGACTTCCAATGTTACCACACTGGTGTTTAGGGCAAAGGGTTGGCGGCAGGGCATAGTCATCGCGCCACGGCCGGAAGTGAGGAGAAAGCCCTATAATTGGTTTAATCAGCTCAAATGAGGACAGGGGACAGTTTCGATGGCGACAACATGATTGTGGGCGAGCTCAGGGCCGGATTAATTGGCTTACTTGGAAATTTCCTTAAAAATATACTGCAATTCAATACGGTAATTTAAGATGACCTCCGCTATCACCTGATATGACTACCATAGACTTTTCCCTTTGGACCTAGCTACCTTAACCTTTCCCTTTCTGTGCTAAAAAAATCCGCCCGTTCCGGTGATGTGTTCAATACACATCAATACATATGTAAAAATGACCGATTTAAAATCGGAAAAATAAGAATATTCATAGTCAATCGCTTAAATTAATTAAATTTAAAGTCAAAAGTGATAATAATTGAAATTTAATTGCTGAAAACATGAAAAAAAACATCGGACGACGTTCACAAAACCGAAGGAGCGACCACCTCGAACGAAAGCTGGCTGGCTACTAAAAAAATAGAAGCGAGCGAAATGAGATTCCATTTCTTGCGTTCCATTACACCGAAGTAGAGTGAGAGTGAGACGTGAATAGCGTCGCTTCCTCGCACATAGCGGTTTTTTAGAATGAATACCAAATACCTACGTCACACACTGGCACACGTTTGATTGTATTGGTGAATTTATTCCCGATTTTCACAAAATATCTCTGATATGGCCGATAAGTTCTAATTATTATTAATATTATTTTTTCATTCAATGCGTAAATGTATTACGGAGGAATACCTAAAATCTGAACCCAGTATTTATTATATTTATAGAGATATTAAAGTTTTTAGAAGCAATGTGTACTAGTTACACATCATCGGGCAGGAAGGGTTAAAGAAAAATGAAACGTTAACAGGCCTCAAACAACATAACTCGAAACTATTGAAAAAAATGTTCACGTTAAACCCAGAAAAATTAGGTAATGTCATGTAAAAATGTTCTAAACAGAGCACATTCTTACGAGGAATAAAGAGGCGGTCTTGTTACCGATTTTATTTTCCACACATGATGTTAAAAAAAGTTTATGGATTAAATAAAACACAACGTTAAAATATTTTGTTTTTTTTTTTTTCATTTTCTTCAGAAGTTATTAAGAAAACAAATAGGAAAGTTACTTTTGCGGAACTCTGTATATTGTTACACTTTCGTTGTGGGTTTATTGTCATGTGACAATCGCTTCCAAGGAACTAGAAAGGTTTTAAAAAAGCCTTAAGTAAAACAGACTAGAATTTTTTTTTTTCAAATTCGACTACCAACGGGAATTGAATCTGCGATTCCTGGGTTGAAAACCAAGCGTCTTATTAACTAGGCCGACTAAAATCATTGTTCAATTATGGAACAATACTTCAAATAATATATTGTATAAGTTAACTATTTATTCTAATAAATGTAAGTGGAAGGCGTGGTAGAGGAGGGCCAAGGAAAGTACGGTTGATCAAATGTATGGTATATTTTGAAAGAAGGAAATGTAAAAATATAAATTGTAAGAGTTGTATGAGAAGATGTACGGATGTAGAAGAGTCTGCCGCTCTCTCATCTGCCTACCCCAACAGGGAAACGGCGTGATGGCAGTATGTATCTAAAAAATATCCTGAAACATTGCGAATTGACTAGACCAAAATTATGAATCAAGTTATTGTATCACTAGGCCACTTCATTAGTTTGTATGGCAAAACTCTATAGTGTCATAATAGTGTCATAAATAAGATACGCTGATACTTGTTGTTGTTGTTGAAGTATTTATTAAATAATCCTAACGAGAAGGATGAACCTGATGTACTGCCACTAATTTATTCATGTGCCGCAGTTTGTTATTTGCAATAAAATTTCAACCAAAAAATTATGCAACTATTAGAGTATTTTTAAATAAAAAAAAAAGTATTTTAGAAAACAAATTGTACAGGTATTTATTAAAATAAAAGGTAGTTATTAAAATAATTACAATAAGTAAGTAACCCCCTACTTCCCTCAGGGCCAACATGGCCCCCTCAGTTCCCTCCAGTACCCCCAGGGGGGCCGATGGGCCCACTTTGGGAACCTATGGTCTAGCCTAAAAACTTCTGCATAACGCTACTGTAGCACTTTAAATAATCATCGTTGACACTGTATTATTACATAGTTTGATATGAAGCACCAAACTTAAAATTTAATTCCTCTCCGAGTGTTTCCTAATATAGCATCGATCTCTTAAATTAACATTTTCTAGTGTAATTTCGTATTTGCTATTGGCATTGAAAACCAAAATACACTTTGGTTATTACCGATACATTGAAACTGCATTAAATACTTGACACAATCAACGCATATAGCAATTTTCACATTTACATAAGTTTTGCATTACGTTAATTACGTAAAAGCTCTGCTTAACTTCAATATGAAAGTGTACACATGTGCATTGAAAGCTTCATTTATAGAAAGCTACGTTATTTTAACAGAACGATTTGTGACGTGCAAGACTTGATGCATACCAAAGGGTTATACATATTTTTTCGGCTTTCTTACCAAATTTGTATGTAATATTGTATATTGGGTTGTTCGGAAAGTAGATTAGAATTCGTAATTTATTTTCATCAAACACTGTTTATTCTACTGTTTTGTAACGGTATAACCCTACCGGTTTCAAGGCTTTCACCTCATCTTCAGGGGAGCACAAACAAAAAAGTGGAATAAACAGTGTTTGATAAAAATAAATTACAATGTCTTTAAACCTCCACAACGTTAATGCCTTAACTATTAACAACAGATTAGAATTTATCGAAAATATGTCGATAGGACAAAATTTTCAACAAATATCGAATTTCAAATTTGGATTTTTATTAATAAAAACGGTTTTAAGTGCTTAATTTCACAATCTATGGTACTCGTAAGTCAATAAGTTCTGTGTAATTTTAAAGAAAATAATGGAAATTGATCGAGTTATTTTATGCATATTATTTTCGGCCTGGCGGGACTCACCATATTTTTTAAGCGGCAGAGAAAAGATTAAAACAAACTGACGTGGAAGGCGAACAATAAGGTGCTAAAATGCACATGAAGAAATAAAACAACCAAAAAATTACCACACCGTACTTTACATGTCAAAATCTGTTAATCATCTATCTGAAATAATAATAGTAATTAAAAAAACAATTTCTTTAGCGCCGTTTCGAGAGCAATCTGTCATCAAGGATGCTCTAACTCAGAATTCGAACCCACTATTTATTGACAGATTAGAAACATTACAAAATAAATATATGTTGAACGTAAGGATAGGACGGTGCAGCTATTAGACAATGTACTATACTTCTCCGTATCTGGAAATGTTACGGAAACTTCAGAAAACTTTCTTAAAACTAAAGGATGACGGACTACGAAGAAACCTTTATAAATATTTCGATACATGATTAATACATTCAGCTTTCGTGTAATTTTACTTGTTAATCACTTAAGATCTGGGGTCCATTATAATGGACATATAGTTCATATGCACTTTGTAAACAATTTTATGGAATATATATGTTTCCAATGATGTGTAGGATACTGTATTATCGACTAAGAACGTTTTGGGCGCCATCTATCTAAACTAATACGACATAATGTTGCATAATAATAATATAATCACATCAAGAATATTTTTTTAAAATCTTAGAAATAATTCAGGTCCAAAAAAGTCAAAATAAGGTCACATACCCTTAAGTGTAAAAGAGAAAAATGAGTTGCTTCTTTTTCATCGCAATTTAAACTAAACTCTTGTCTACTTGAATGAAATAAAAATCATAGAAACTTCAACCCACAATTGATTACAATTTTTTAAGAGAATAACGTAAAACGAGAACTCGTTAAGCGAGAAATACCTGTATACGTGAAATTAGCAAATCCAAATATAGCGTTAGCACACTGGGCCTTCACCGTGGTCTAAATACGCCCAAATTGCTACACAGCGAAAAGTTTTGCATTCACAGCGCTCACGATCCGCACATGTGGGCAGGTTACACCTGTATTTTTGCAAACCCGATCATGTTTCATTGTATTTTTTCGCTAACAAGCCCACGTACAAGCTAAATATAAACATTATACTGGAATAAACCATTCAATATTATGATGTACTTGGTACAAGCAGAATAAATATTTAGTTCATTGTCCAGACTATATTTTTGTGTTAACTTTATTAATAATTATAATAAAATGACAATTAATATACAGTCGTTTAGAGAGCAGACTCTCCTCAAGGGCGATCTAGCTCGGGATTCGATCCCACTTTTATTGACAGATTAAAATATTAGAAAAACAAAACATATTTAGGTATAAGGATATGAAGGTGGAGATGAGACTGCGGCCATTAAATTAGGCGTTACTGCGTAATATTTATGGGCTACTGCCTAAAAACAAAACATATTTGGGTATAAGGATATGAAGGTGGAGATGAGACTGCGGCCATTAAATTAGGTAATAATTTATGGGCTACTGCCTAAAAACAAAACATATTTTGGTTTAAGGATATGAAGGTGGAGATGAGACTGCGGCCATTAAATTAGGTATTACTGCGTAATATTTATGGGCTTCTGCCTAAAAACAAAACATATTTGTGTATAAGCATATGAAGGTGGAGATGAGACTGCGGCCATTAAATTAGGTATTACTGCGTAATATTTATGGGCTTCTGCCTAAAAACAAAACATATTTGGGTATAAGGATATGAAGGTGGAGATGAGACTGCGGCCATTAAATTAGGTATTACTGCGTAATATTTATGGGCTACTGCCTAAAAACAAAACATATTTTGGTTTAAGGATATGAAGGTGGAGATGAGACTGCGGCCATTAAATTAGGTATTACTGCGTAATATTTATGGGCTTCTGCCTAAAAACAAAACATATTTGGGTATAAGGATATGAAGGTGGAGATGAGACTGCGGCCATTAAATTAGGTATTACTGCGTTATATTTATGGGCTATTGCCTAAAAAATGGGCATTATTGAATATCTCGGTTGCGAATTTAGTATGGATGTTGAGACGGTAACTCAGTTATTTTTCGGTTGTCCTTTATTCGGTTTAATTTATTAAATCTTTCATGTTTACCACATTTAATGAATGTTGCTATTTCTTCTTTCTACGAAGAACTTTACCAAGGAAGGTGATGACTGCGGTCACTAGATTAAGTATTTCCCCGCATCAGCATATGTTAAGAAAAATCATAAATTTGTATGGTAATCGCATAAAACTTATCTTTGTAGATCTTCCGATGTGTGATAGTAACATATTCGGCTTTAAATTAAGTGCATTGTTTCATATATATAATCAATAATTTTAATAAGACCTCCCAAAAAGGGGTTATCTTCAAGTTTTTCCTAAAGCTGCACACGTCACTCATATCTCTAACACTAAGGCTAAGGCCACACCAAAGTGCTTCGCTAGGTGCTACGTGACTAACACACTTGATAATACCATAATCTCCTTGGTATTACGTGACTAACACACTTGATAATACCATAATCTCCTTGGTATTACTTGACTACCCTTGATAATACCATAATCTCTTTGGTATTACTTGACCACACTTTCCTGCTGGGACTCGTCAAAGAGTCATGTTTTTACATTGGTATGAATGTTTTTTCCTTCTTATTAAACATTGAACCTCTCGATATTTATAGGTATGTTGAGATACATACATCACGCCATTTCTCTGCCGGGGTAGGCAAAAAGAACAGAGCCCTAGACTTTCCTATCTCGATACTCATCTTTCTCCCCTTCTACATGCATACACCTTCTAATTGAACTCTTACAGTTTCTCAGATTTTTCAAATATCATATCTTTATCCAATCACACTTTTCTTGGTCTTTCTCTATTACGCCTTCAACTCATATGTGCACTGTATATTTGTTTCGTTAGGCTTTCTTCATTTATTCGTTCCACATGCCCAAATCATCACAGAGTGCTCTTTTTGATCTTACTTAATACATCATCGTCAAGTTCACATTCATCCCTAATCAGTATTTTGTCATACATTGTCACATTATGAATTCATCTAACTGAACGCTTTTGTACAGCATTTATTCGACTCCTTTCAGAAATTTTCAGCGTCTACGTTTCGCTTCCATACATCAAAGTTGGTACTAGAATACTGTTGTAGTCTATCATCTTAGCAAATAACGAGACTGGCTGTATATTTTAGTGCCCCATTGCTTTGGTTTGCTGTAGTTACACGCCGTTGTGATATTTGCACTGCATATATAATTTTTTTATTTGGGGTTTTGAGAATACTTGTAGAGCAAAACCAGTAAATTGGCAAAAGTTAGTGGAATAAAATAAAATAAATAATTATATATTTCTATGCGTGGAAATTCATTAAAAAATATAATTCAAGAAGTTATCAATAATGAATCTTTAAAATTGATTGAAGTAGTGTAAAATTGATTGAAGTAGTATCAAAATCAAATGACAATATCGAAAATTCTAATAGATTAACTAAGTTTAATTAAATACGTGTAAAAAATACAAGATGAACTTTCGAATACTAATTGCGAGCAATTGCTTCACTGGTGGGCGATCACTTACGTTTTCCCGAGCAAATAAATCCTCGCGAGAAGTAACCATCGCTTATTCACTCCAAATCGAGCGTCAGCTTCTCCTTATAAGCAATTAATTGCTTGTTTTTATTCTCACGACACTTAAGCTAGGCTAAATGCATATTTTTCATGACTGAATCACGAATTCGATTCCCATTTGAGTATAGCCCTATGCCCGCTAGATATGATGCTAACAAAGAAATGTTTATTTATTCATTTTTAACTAACATAAACGTTTAAAGATATACACCTCAATAATAGATATATACCATCACGACGTTTTCCTGTTGGGGTAAGCGGAGTAGACAGAGTGCCAGACTTTCCTATCTCGACACACATATTTCACCTCTTCTTATACACCTAACACAGCTCCTAAGATTTCTTTTCCTTTCTGCATTTCCTTATCCTTAATCACGATATCCAATTATTATCGAAGATAGCCACATGGCGCGTTCTGTAAAGCATTTTGGTTTATCAGACAGCCAAATTAATTATCGTTATGAAACTGTAGAAATATGTACACTGATAAGAATATATGAGTTGACAATTTATGACAGACAACGGAAGGAAGTGATAAGGAATAAATGTGGACTTATGGTTTATGCATTAAGTAAGATAAGGAAGACCACTCTGAGATGGTTTGGGCATGTGGGACGAATGAATGAAGAAAGACTAACAAAACAAATTTACAGTGCAAATGTGAATGGAAGGCGAGGTAGAGGAAGACCAAGGAAAGTATGGTTGGATCAAATGAATGATCTTTAAAAGAAGGAAAAGAAAGAAGTAAGAGACATCTTAGAAGGTGTATGGATGTGGAAGAGACGAAATATGTTTGTCGAGATAGGAAAGTCAGCGTCTTTCCAATCATGGATTAGCGCTACGCTCAAACAGAGATTGTCTATTGGCCTTTCCAGTTCACCGCTCCTCTTTTTTTACGTCGTCCCTTACTGTCGATGCAGTAAGACTCTGGAATCAGTTACAAACCAATATAAGACTCGCTCCGTCGTTGGCACGCTTTAAGAAACGATTTTTCTTTTCCTTTCCTCTCCACCATCCCTTCCTTTCCTTTTGATTGATGATATCTCACTTTATATGAAAAGTAATGTTCGGGTGATTGTCCGTCTTCGTGGGGTTCGTGGGCATATGCTCACGTATGTGTTTATGGATTTCGCGGAGATGGATAGTCATTTGAATGATTTATGCGACCACGTAACTTGCTTTATTTATTTTTGTCTGGTTGGCTGAAAGAGATAAGCCCGCCAGATTGTAACATATTTGCAATAAAAGTGTTAAATAAATAAATAAATAAAGTCCACTGCTCTATCCTTTCTTCCTACCCAAGCAGGTAAACGGCGTGATGGTATATATGTCAGCATTATTTTCATTTAATAAGTTTGAGTGACGGGTATCGAAAATGTTGTTGATTGGAAAAAAATGTTTTTAAGAAATAAATCCTCCAGATGTATTTATTTAAATGAAATTATTACATAATAAATCAAATATAATTAGCAGTTTGTCAAATAGCACATTAGAAATGCTATAATACTCGGAGAGGTAACAATAATCTCGTCGACTAACTGTTTGTCAAATAGCATATTAGAAATGCTATAATACTCGGAAAGGTAACAACTATCTTGCCGACTACCTGTTTGTCAAATAGCATATTAGAAATGCTATAATTCTCGGAGAGGTAACAATTATCTGGTTGACTAACTGTCTGTCAAATAGCATATTAGAAATGCTATAATACTCGGAAAGGTAACAATTATCTCGTCGACTAACTGTTTGTCAAATAGCATATTAGAAATGCTATAATACTCGGAGAGGTAACAATTATCTCGTCGACTAACTGTTTGTCAAATAGCATATTAGAAATGCTATAATACTCGGAAAGGTAACAACTATCTTGCCGACTACCTGTTTGTCAAATAGCATATTAGAAATGCTATAATACTCGGAAAAGTAACAATTATCTCGTCGACTAACTGTTTGTCAAATAGCATATTAGAAATGCTATAATACTCGGAAAGGTAACAATTATCTCGTCGACTAACTGTTTGTCAAATAGCATATTAGAAATGCTATAATACTCGGAAAGGTAACAATTATCTCGTCGACTAACTGTTTGTCAAATAGCATATTAGAAATGCTATAATACTCGGAGAGGTAACAATTATCTCGTCGACTAACTCCTAACCAGAATAATATTATAATTGTACTTTATACTATCTTTGTGAACCGCGAGAAATATCAATTGATTTTCAGTACTCGTAATATAAAATAAGGAAATATAATCGATTATCACGTAAATTTTATAATGAATAATCCGTAATTGACACTCTTCTAAGAAAAAACTCGCATGCCGTATAATCAAGTCGTAACATTTTCCGGCCATATTCATCACACTGAAACCGTTCTAAGTAAAACCTTTTTAGTTAATCGAAACAAACGAGTAAAAATTTACCGAATAATGATTCACTTTCATTTATTCATATTGCGCCGACTTTTGTACTTATCCAAATCTGTGATTCATGTGACATATTGAAGAGCTTGGCCAGGAAACATTATTGTCTTCAGTCCTATTTTTATTTAACAGAACATTTAGGCCTCGGCCACACAGGTAAGAGCCTCGCTTGATGCTTAGAGCTATGTTGCGAGTCAGACGACATATCCTAGTGAACCAACGTACCGCATACTATCGTAGTGGCCACACTGCACACTTCGCGCCACGTTGCATGACGATTAGTCATCGAGTGAATCTTCTAGCGAACAGACGTGTTGATTAATTAACAAGATGGCGGAAGTTTTAATGACAGCTGTGTATAAAAGGGAGCCTTTGTGGAACCCATCGAGCAAATTATACAAAAATGTACCTGTAATAAAATCACTTTGGAATGAAGTTGCACAGAAAGTAAATAAAGATGGTAAGTTGTAATAAAATTGGTTAGTTTTGAGAGTGACATCGTGCGTTGACGCAACCGCAACTGTCAAATGAATTTGTGCGTAGCACTTTGGTGTGGCCAGGCATGAAGTCACCTAGTATATGAGTCACGTAAAATCTAGCTTAGCACCTAACGAAGCACTTTGGTGTGGCCTCGGCCTTAGTTTTTTTTTCACACGAGGCATTGTGACATGTTGATTACTTTTGACATCTATGCTTGACGAAATTATCGTATGACAATACGACCGCCAGATTGCACTGTTTACAACGAAAGTATAATACAACGAATGCTGCTCCCTATACAATTCAAATTTATTAAGTGACAATATGACAGGTCTATGCGATCTCTATATATATATATTTTTTTTTTCAAGTATGTACTAAACAAAATATTTGAAAAAGTAAACAAGATATACTAACCACCATTACCTTCATCACCATAACACCCTGCCCTTACCGGGGAAGGCAGCGAGAACAGATAACTACATTCTTATCCTGGAACACGTATTTCGCTTCTGCCATGTCCAAACACCTCGCCATGCATACTTCAGTGTTACAAAACGATTTTTAATCTTCCCTCTTTCAGAATTTGATTAATTTGATCATGCCACGTTTATTCAGCCTTTTCGTTCTATCTATACTAATCGTAGAGATTATTTTTGTAAATCTTTCATCATGCATTCTTTTTACGTAGCCGAACCTTCTAAAAGCTCATGTCTTCATTTTAAGCACTGCGTCTTTTTTCAATTCGCATTTCACCTAATGACCGCATTTCTTCTCTTTGACCCATTCTTCGCAGTACTCTCATTTCTTTCGCATTTGTCTTACTTTTATAAGTTATTCGCCACGTCCTAGTTTCACTTGCATATCCTTATATTCAGAGTACGATTCCATTATGAGCAATTTTTTGGGCTAAAGTTCTTTAAAAAAAACAAAGTAAAAAAAAAACATGCCGGTGTGCTCCGAAAATCTCACTTAAGGTGTGTTATCGGATCCAGTATACCGGTGTGGCTGGTGAGTTTGCTGGTGTGCTACGGCTCGCTCCCTTAAAAACAGGAGATGGAATGGCGAGGGGATCCTCGACTACGAGGTCCAGCAACGACGACGACCATTATGAACAACCAGCTTAACTTCTATTGAAATACTCTGATCAGTAAATTCATCGTATTATACATTAAATCTATTTTATGCTGCTTATCTTTCAACGTTACACTTCCCTCGACCAATGTTTTTTTCCACACATTCTACTAAATTCTCTCATTTCAGTTTATTAATCAGACAACTAATCGAATTGTTCGGTTTAATTCAAAAATAAGATTCACATAGTGGGTCTAACGAATCATACTGAACCTTAATAAAAAATATTGTGATTTATTTTTATCAAACACTGTTTATTCCACTTTTTTTGTGACGGTATAACCCTACCGGTTTCAAGGCTTTCACCTCATCTTCAGGGGAGCACAAACAAGATTAAATGCTGTTCGAACTGGTACCGATATACACGCTTCAACGGTTGGGGTTGAGGGGTGAGGGAGGCATGGGACGATTTCGGCCAAGAGCGGAGAGATTTTTGGGATATAACTGTTCACTAGATGTTCGGATCGATATACTGACTTAGAAATTTCTAGGGCCTAGTGTATATCGGTAGCAGTTCGAACAGCATTTAGTCTTGTTTGTGCTCCCCTGAAGATGAGGTAAAAGCCTTGTAACCGGTAGGGTTATACCGTCACAAAAAAGTGGAATAAACAGTGTTTGATAAAAATAAATTACAATGTCTTGAAACGTCCACAACGTTAATGCCTTAACTATAAACAACACAAAATATATTGCAAATTGAATGTTTTTTTTCCAATTCAACTAGAAATGCGCCTGTATGTATATGCACATCTGAATTCTATTGTCACGTAACATCATTATCTGAAAAACGTCTAACGAAAATCTGGTTACAGCATCTTCCGGAGAAATTACATAACTGAAATCGGGTTGCGTAACGACAGAGACCATTGTCTGTTGGAAACTAGGAAATGTGAACTGGAGATACGATATTAAAACCGAGATGTAACTGGGCCGTGTTTGGGACGAGCATGGCCTCGTTAAAAATATAATTTGTTCTTGTGTTATTTCTCACAAATATTCCAAAAGAACACCCTTGATCTTTCTCTGACCTTAACTATCCAATTCAAAAGACTTACAAATGAAAAAAAATCTTCCTCATTCGTATGCGAGTGAAACGTGGAAAAAGACTGACAGGAGCTGAATAAATTCTGTAGAAATGCGTACGTTAGGAAGAATATATGGGGTCACAATGTATGTCAGAATACCGTATGAAGTGATCGGGGATGAATGTGAACTTAATGACGTAAGATGAAGTATACCGCTGAGATCGTTAAGGTGCGTGGAATGAATGAATGAAGAAAGACTAACAAACTTATTTACAGTACAAATGTGAGTGGAAAGGATGGTAGAGGAAGACCAAGGAAAGTATGGTTGGATCAAGTGAATATTTCGAATGAAGGAAAATTAAGAAGCAAGCGAAATCGTAGGAACTGCCTGAGAATGTGTAATAGGTTAAATAAGATTGTCGATATAGGAAATTCCGACACTCTGTCATCTCTGCCTATCCCGACAGAGAAATAGTGTGATGGTATGTATGTATTGATTTTTCCCTCGTGTAGATATCAATATTTTAAATTTTAACATATTTATTTCTAACCGTTTTTACAAACTCTTGCCAGGTTTTTTTCTCTACATCACTCTGTCCTTTCTGCCTACCCCAACAGGGAAGCGGCCTGATGGTACGTATGTATGTATAATTAAACAGAAAAATTATATGCTTTTAAAGGTTGTAGTGCACGTTTGACAACCTTCGGCATCGTGTCCAGCATGTCAAAATAAAACAAATTTTGAAAGACGTCCAAAACTTCAGTCCTCTTTTATATTACTACTCGACGACATAACATTTCTGCCGCCAGCTCAACGCCGGTCCTGTAGGCCCATCTTATGTTTCATAATGAACCGCAAGTGCCGCAATGTCTGCCCGAGACAGACGTTTCGCAGCGTGCACCACACAGTTCAGCTGTTTTCTATGGCTTAATTGTCTAAGAGAAAAACTAACGTTTTTATTGCCGAAACTCGTTTACTTAATATACAAGACATCCGCTATCGTAGTGCGATACATTGGCTAATGTATTTTGAATGTGTGCCTATGGAAACAAGTTTTTTTGGCCATTTCGTTTTGTATTCCATAGACCTGAAGATTTGTATAATATTTCATATTAAGCTATTTTCGTATTGTATTAAAATATTTTATTAATCTTAACTATGTGATAGAGATATATGTTATAAGTAGAATTAAGAAATTATCGGGAAAAGGATAACTATGTGATAGAGGTATATGTTATACGTAGAATTAATAAACTATCGGGAAAATGATAACTATGTAATACAGATATATGTTATAAGTAGAATTAAGAAATTATCGGGAAAATGATAACTATGTGAGAGATATATGTTATAAGTAGAATTATCGGTAAAAGGATAACTATGTGATAGAGGTATATGTTATAAGTAGAATTAAGAAATTATCAGGAAAAGGATAACTAACATACGAGGGTGGTCCGAAAGTACTTAGCCTACAAAAGAATAACAAAAATTTTGGAAAAGTGGCGATTTATTTCTCAACATAATCTCCTTTGAGTTCGATACACTTGACCCAGCGATGCTCCAACTTCTTTAACCCGTCTGAAAAATACGTTTTCTGGAGGTCTGCAAAGTAGGCCTCCGTGGCGGCGATAACCTCCTCATTCGACTCAAATTTCTGCCCGGCGAGTGACTTTTTCAAATTTGGAAACAAAAAGAAGTCGCACGGGGCCAAATCCGGAGAATACGGTGGATGGGGCAGCATTTTTTTAAAGTATTACAGACTTATTATAGATGTAAATGATAAAATATCAGATAAAGTATCCTTGGTCTCGGGTGTGTACCAGTGTATCCATGTTTCGTCGACGGTCACGGAACGACGCAGAAACTCATTCGGATTGCGCTTAAACATCGTCAAACACTGCTCTGAAGTGGTCTCACGGTGCTTGCGCTTGTTGTCCGGAGTGAGCAAACGCGGCACCCATCGCGCCGACAGCTTTCTCATGCCCAATACTTCATGCAGGATATGACCCACGCGGTCTTTTGAGATGCCTACTGTCTCAGCTATCTCGCGCACCTTCAATCGGCGGTCTGCCAATACGAGATCGTGGATTTTTGTCACGTTATCCTCCGTGGTAGCCGTTTTCGGGGCACCTGGGCGTGGCTCATCAAAAATCGACGTGCGACCACGTTGAAACTCGTTAAACCAATTTTTGACGGTCGCCATCGAAGGAGAAGAGTCACCGTACACAGCATCCAAGCGCTCTTTGATTTCGCTGCGCGATTTCCCTTTCAAAAACAAGAATCGAATCACCGACCGATATTGCTCTTTTTCCATTTTTCTCAAATCCGCAGGCACGTTCGCTTCCACACGCGGTAAAAAAAAAACTACGCGTTCGATTCAGCTGAAATTTTGACAGTAGCTGTCAACGAGAATGTACTACGCGATAAAAAAATGCTCTTGCGATAGTGGTGCCATCGGGCGGTGAGGCTAAGTACTTATCGGACCGCCCTCGTATGTGATAGATATATATGTTATAAGTAGAATTAAGAAATAATCGAAGATGTTTTGACTACATTAAACATTGATGGCACAAAAATATCATTGACACAAGAACCACAAAATTTTTGTAGTGGCATTAACGAATATTTCGCCAATGTAGGCAATAATCTCTCACGTAGCACAAAACGTCATTGAATGACGCTATTCTTCATTCTTTAAAAGTACACGAATATATAGTACTTTTTATCTGACGCCAACGTCATAAAGAGAAGTTCTAGCTACTATTAATACACATATGGCAAGTAGCGCCCCGGGACCTGATCAGATTACATCTGCAATGGTAAAACACACTCAAAGATTTATAGCACTACCACTGAAACGTGTAATAAATTTGAGTTTTAGAAGTGTAACTTTCCCAACTGCATTAAAACGTTCGCATATTGTCCCAATACACAAGGGAGGCTCAATGGATGATTTAAAAAAATTATAAACCCATATCTATATTAAGCATTCTCTCAAAAATTAAGAGAAAATAGTGAAGGACCGACTGATGAAGTTTTTCAATATGCACAAGATTATCTTTCCAAATCAGTTTCGGTTCCAAAAGAATGTGGGAACTGAAACTGCTGTGATTAGTCTAGTAAACAGCGTTACCACCACTTTGGATAAGAAGAAAGCATGTTTGGCAGTTTTTTTGGACCTTGCAAAGGCTTTTGATAGTGTCTCACCGAATATTACTTACCAGATTGATGGAGGTGGGCATATGTAGGCGCTCTTCTAGTTGGTTCTCTTCATACTTAACTGATAGAACTCAGAGAGTCAAATTGGGTGATAGTGTATTTGGTGAGCCTCTTTTTGTGACATTCGGAGTACCCCAAGGTAGTGTTCTGGGGCATATATTGTTCTTGATATATGTCAATCAGTTGTGTAATCTTTCTATCAGGGGTAAGATTATTACTTTTGCGGACGACACGGTTCTTCTGTTCGAGGACCGAGCATGGGACGATGTATTTTCAAAGGCTAACGAAGAATTACGTGTAGTTAAATAATGAATGGACTCAAATTTATTGACTCTAAATTACCAAAAAAACTAAATACATCACATTTAGCATATCTACAAGAACTCAAGCACCTACAAATAAATACATAACACTGCACACATGGCTGACTGTAGTTGTGTTTTTTTGGAAAGGGTTGATAGCATAAAGTACCTTGGAGTTTATGTTGATCAGTTCCTTCGTTGGGAGGTCCATATTAACACTTTGAGCACAAAAATCAGAAAACTAGGATACATATTCCGTATGATTCGAAATGTGCTCAATGAAAATATTCTTAAAAGTATATACTTCGCCTTATGTCAGTCAGCACTTTCTTACGGTATATCAGTTTGGGAGGGATGCACCTTAACCCAAAAACACATATTGCAGGTTTCCCAAAAATTGATTGTGAAAATAATTAATAAACTTCCTGCCCGGTATCCCACGGCGGAGTTTTTCAGAGAGTATCGGGTCCTGAACATAGCCAATTTGCATCTCAAATCCATTCTCTGGCACTACCATCGAGAGGAAGGGAAGATGCTTACTCAGCAGAGACACATGACACGCATGGCAACTAATGAAATATTCACCATCCCTAGAGTTAAAACCTCTTTTGCCCAAAGGCAATATGCTTATTTGACTCCCATGACATACAATGGCGTGCCGAATTCAATAAAGGTAAAGGGAGGAAAACCATTTAGATAATCGATCGGAGTCGTGGTTATTATTGCGACAGGATTTTGAGTACTTGGGCTTTCAGGATAAATGACGTGTGGAAAAGATTTGTGTGGGTTCTTGAGTGTGGGTTTCTTTTTGTTGTTTTAATTTTTGTTGTTTTATATTTGTATTTCTGTATGTCCAAAAAAAATTGCTGCCTAAATCGGTAAATTACGAATAGTAAACTAATTCAAATTATTGTAATTTATTTTAACAAACACTGTTTATTCCACTTTTTTTTTTTATGACGGTATAACCCTACCGGTTTCAAGGCTTTCACCTCATCTTCAGGGGAGCGTAAACAAGACTAAATGCTGTTCGGACTGGCACCGATATAGACACTTCAACGGTTGGAGGCGGGAGGGGTGAGAGGAAGGCTAGGTATAATTTCGGCCAAGAGCGCCCTCCCGCCTCCAACCGTTGAAGTGTCTATATCGGTGCCAGTCCGAACAGCATTTAGTCTTGTTTACGCTCCCCTGAAGATGAGGTGAAAGCCTTGAAACCGGTAGGGTTATACCGTCATAAAAAAAAGTGGAATAAACAGTGTTTGTTAAAATAAATTACAATGTCTTTAAACCTCCACAACGTTAATGCCTTAACTATAAACAACATAATTCAAATTATATAATACTAGTAATAAATAACCTGTCAATAATGGCGGAAGATGTTTTTTTCAATACGACGCTGTGTTTGTTTTTTGCTGTTTCGTGTTGTTGTCCTATTGTTGCTTCTCTAGAGCAGACCTGCGCAACATACGGATGCGGCCCACCAGCACTCACTCTACGACCTACGAAGCCTTTTATGAAGACGCATAATATTATAATAAATGTAATTCATTTTTTTTATTTGTTAATTTTGTAGTTATAATAACAATTAATAATATTGTAACAAAATAATAGTGTAATAAACAAAATATTGTCTATTTTTTCCTATCCTGTTTTCTAGCGGCCCGCAGCAGCTTTCCTTAACCTTTCCTTTCCTGTGCTAAAAAAATCCGCCTGTTCCGGTGCTGTGTATTCAATACACGTCAATACACATGTAAAAATGAACGACTTAAAATCGAAAAAATAAGAATATCCATAGCCAATCGCTTAAATTAATTGAATTTGAAGTCAAAAGTGATAATAATTGAAACTTAATTGCTGAAAACATGAAAAAAACATCAGCCGACGTTCACAAAACGGGCGAAGCGATTCTATTCTTGCATTCCCATATACTTAAGTAGAGTGAGAGTGAGACGTGAATAGCGTCGCTTCCTCACCCATAGCGGTTTTTAGAATGAATATACCTACGTCACATACTGGCACCCGTTTGATTGTATTGGTGAATTTATTCCCGATTTTCACAAAATATCTCTGATGTGGCCGATGAGTGCTAAATATTATTAATATTATTTTTTCATTCAATGCGTAAATGTATAACGGAGGAATGAATACCTAAAATCTGAACCCAGTATTTATTATATTTATAGAGATATTAAAGTTTTTAGAAGCAATGTGTACTAGTTACACATCACAGGGAAGGAAGGGTTAAAGTAATATGACCCTCAACCCATTTTGAGTTGTGCAGGCCTGCTCTCGAGTATCGCAGCTCATCATGATTGATGAAATCGTCTCTTCCTTTTAGTTTCAGCTGCTCTTTTTGCAGTATTTTTATCATTTACATCTATAATAATAAGTCAGTAATACTTAAAAAAAAAATCTTGTAGAAACAATTAAAACCTTATATTTTTAGGTTAATTTCAACAAAACTATGAGATGAATCCATTTCCAGGATGAAACTAAAATCTTTGAAAATGTAGAATTAGAATGAAACGAAACTCAGAACAGAGTTTACACATAACATATGTAACATATATCTTCTTCTTCTTCTAAGTCCCCTGTCGGGTCCCCCCAACGTTGGCGATCATTTCGGCGAATCCGTCTCGGTCCTGAGCCGCCCGGAACAGCTCCTCTACACTCCGGATGCCGGTCCACTCCCTCACATTCCGCAGCCAGGACATCTGTCTTCTTCCGGGCCCCCGGTGTCCCTCGATTTTCCCCTTCAATATGAGCTGGAGCAAGTGGTACTTCTCTCCACGCAGCACGTGACCCAGATATGAAATCTTTCTAACTTTTATGGTGGACAACAACTCCCTGTCAGCTCTAGCTCGCCTCACGACTTCGGTATTTGTCACCATGTCTGTCCAGGGAATTTTGAGCATTCGACGATGCAACCACATTTCAAATGCTTCCAGTCTGGTCATTGCCTGGACTTTCAAGGTCCATGTTTCACAACCGTACAATAAAACAGACCACACATAGCATCTAATCATCCTCTGACGGAGTTTCAAATTTAAGTTGTCATCACAGAAGAGCGACTTCATTTTATTAAATGTATATCTTTAATTTTATTAAATGTATATTTTATTAAACATATATCTTATTGACAGAAAACTTTATAAACACTATTAACTACTAACAACTCACATTCATTTATTAAAAAAAAACAGAATAAAGTGAGTAAGAGTGACACATGAATCTAATAACCGAGTGTATAATAATATCATAAATGTTAGAAGAATCAAGCATTCTTACATAATAAATTGCTTCCTCGTTTGAATATTTATATTTTTCTGTTCAACAGTAAAGTCATATATTTTTAAGCAAAATGTTATTTATGTCTTATAAACATATCAATAAGTGACAGATGTCAAATACTATTTGAAAAATAAAAATATAACTATAGCATAAATCAAATTAAATGATAACTAGTCATAGTATAAATAGGCCAAAACCTATACGGCTGTCG
Organism: Odontocerum albicorne; assembly: GCA_949825065.1. NCBI lineage: Eukaryota > Metazoa > Arthropoda > Insecta > Trichoptera > Odontoceridae > Odontocerum > Odontocerum albicorne. Next base: position 4,021,458 of record OX463840.1, on the reverse strand, counting down.
CCAAAGAAAGAATACGAGAATTGAATTTTGAATACAAGAGAGCGAGAGAGGAATACTTGGATTCTCTCTGAAAGTAATTCGAATTGTTAATCTCGGTGGGTCCGTGATACTGAACGAATTTTAAATACCTAGCTAACAATTTTTTAACCGGTGTAAAAGGGGACGATGTATAAATGATATATATAAAAAAAATTATATTTATGAATATATATTTTCATAAATGTAGAATTTGTTTTAGTTCCGTGAATATTTCACGGGTTGCAACTAGTAACTATTAAACTCTAACAATGACAACTTCTAGACACTGGCGCGAGTAAAACTGATAAACGGCCGTGAGCTAAACACCGATATTGTATTGTTTGACGATGATTGATGTGCCATGCACTTTTTAGGAAGGTCCATTTTCGTCCAAAAAACATACGACTTTTTGCAAAAATATTCAAATTTTTAAGTAACGTGTATTGATATATTTTTATCAGGCAAAATACTAGAATTTAACGTGATTCATTTCACGTTTTTTAAATCTGTGCAGATTTTATAAATAATAAAAATACGGTGTGACGATTAAGTTAAGATAATAAAACGGAGAATCGAAAAGATAATATTGCTAAGTCAAAAACAATTATGAAAAAGCGTAAGACCATCCTATAAAACCCAAGAATTCTGAAAACTTGACTATTATTGTATTTAGATCCTCGCATATTGTACGGCACCGGTACAAAGAACTGTAACATAGGTGGATGGCTGCTGCGCAATGCTCGGATAATTCAGGTCACGTTCAAAGGCGTAGATCGGTGAAAAGGTAGCGGGGTGAAGAGATTCCTCTTAGGCAGGTATTAGATGATCGCAAGTAAAACACAGTAGGCAGAGTGAACTGAGAAGTGATTTATTTGGTCTTTGGCGCTTCTTATGTGCGGTCAATCGCTCATCGCAAGCGCCTGTTTTCGCCTTTGCCTGCCGTCACAACTCGCGAAATGTCACATTTTTCGTAAGTTGTGCGCACGCAGAGGCCGGCCGACCTGCGATATAGTCTCGCGACGATCTCGGTCGCGACATAAAATGAATGATAGTACAAGAAAACAAATGTCTTATGTTTAAGGCGACGCATACGTTCGATACAGTCGTCGAGACCTCTTCCAGCATTTACATACATTTCAACAAATACCTAAGAATCAAATACCAAACAACAATAAAATATATCCATCATATTTTAGGGTGACGCATACGTCCGATACACACATGACAGCAACGTTTTGTAATAAATAAAAAATTACATGACAACCAAAAAAATAAAAACATATTCAAATTATGAATAAATTCGAAATAATTTGTAAACGGTGCAGATATATTCAATATTGATGCAGAATAGAATAACTGTTATTATTTACGTCATAATTTATGGAATTCCCCGAGAACGAGTTCAAATGATTATCACGGCCATTATTCAAGAAGAAGAAGAAGGTTCAAATGGCCCTGACCAAATCAGTACTAGAGTTCAACAGTCAAACTGTAATAATCGAAGCACGATAACCAAAACTCAAGACAGTATAGGAATATAATTCATAATACGCAAAGCAAAATTTCTTCAATATAATAAAACGAGCAACAAAAAAAGTGACTTACCGGAAAGGCAGAGCGCTACGTAGTCTTCTTCTCGAAATGGACAATCTGGAATTCCGTGCCACCATATCCTAAAGCCACAATCCTGCTCGTGTGACCATTTGAGGGAACAGCTTCCTGTATTCCCCGCGACTTCTGCCAAAGGTGCGTTTCCCGTCGATCTACTACAGCCGGCAACTGCTTCGATTTCTCTGACAGCGTCCTGTATTTTCTGTTCCTCTTTTTTATCATTTTGATTTTCTTTTTCACAGTTTTCGGCGACGTCAATTTCTTCCTTTCTATTATCTTTATTCACTTCAGAAGCTTTTTCTAGTTCTGTGTTATCATTAGATTGAATTATACTTATTTTATTTTCTTTTTTATCTTTTTCGGACAAGTTCCCGATGTCTTGTACTATTTTGGCTATTTGCCGATCTCTTCCGTCGTTTGTGTTTTGCAGATGATGACTGCTTGCGTTGTTCGCTTCTTCTGTCGATTCGTCGCTACTCATTTCGCCGGTCGTAGTGTTTAGTTATTATATTTCCAAACTACATGATCACAAATACACTTTTAAGATAGTCACTTTGCTTACAGCCGGTAGCCAAGATTTCTCTAGATATTGCATTAAAGACATTTCGATTATCGAAGCACTTTGATACTAGACAATTTATAATAACATGGAATGATTAAAATTGAACACTAGTTGCAAATGTTTCTTAAAATGGCATATAAATACTATAGCAAAGGCTTTTTTTTAACAAAATTAATAATTTTGCGAGTCAATTTCAAAAACCCCTTAAAATATCCAGAACACAAAATTAAATATTGGCGAATATCCTTCAAAAAGGTATGGTATTAAATTCATTCAATTCAACATCACCGGGAGGGCGTACGGCACTCTGAAAACCCTCACACCACTCTTGGGCAGACACAGTAAGATGTCCCCTCGTATCAAGTTAAACTTGTACAAGGCCATCATACGTCCTCAGATGACGTACGCCATCCCGGTCTGGGGCCATGCGGCCGAAACCCATATGCGCAAACTCCAGGTGTTGCAAAACAAGGCAATGCGCACCATTATGGATGCGCCCTACTTTGTCAGCAACAAACGGCTTCACGAAGACCTAGATCTCCCCACCATCCGAGAATACGCGATCTCTCTGGCCGAGAGGTTCTACAGCTCTCTCTCGAGTCACCCGAACCCCCTAATCAGCTCACTCACGGACTACGACGTGAACGCAAATCTTATTCACCCCAGGCCCAAACAAATGCTTCGAACCACCCCCCGACCCCCTATTCGGAACGGTAGGCGCCGAATAGTGTCCAGTGCACATACTCGCATTTTATAAGGTATCTATCTTACCTCCATATTTATATATGTACAACTATTTATTCTAAAGTCACAGCGTTCTCCCCCACCCCCATCTTCGTAATATATTTATAATTATTCAAATATCTATGTCTATGTATACATCACTATCCTTTCTCTCTCTGTATTCATATTTATCAACGCTCGTCACATATAAAAATATAAGTATATTATTATGTAACCTATATGTATCTATAACCTTAATGTATGTACCAAACTCTATCCCTCCTCTCTATAAAAATTTTTCTAACACCCCCACCAAACAATCCAAAAATTAATTTCCCAAAGTCCGTTTTACACAACCGATGAAGGAGTAAGGTGTCCGACAATCGGACCGACACTCCGAGCAAACCATCAACTTGGAATCACAAATACACTTTTAAGATAGTCACTTTGCTTACAGCCGGTAGCCAAGATTTCTCTAGATATTGCATTAAAGACATTTGGATTATCGAAGCACTTTGATACTAGACAATTTATAATAACATGGAATTATTAAAATTGAACACTAGTTGCAAATGTTTCTTAAAATGGCATATAAATACTATAGCAAAGGCTTTTTTTAACAAAATTAATAATTTTGCGAGTCAATTTCAAAAACCCCTTAAAATATCCAGAACACAAAATTAAATATTGGCGAATATCCTTCAAAAAGGTAAGGTATTAAATTTTCATAAAACTTGCCAATTTAACGGATGAAAAGCTCGTTTACGTAAGTAATCAAAAAATTCTCTTTAATTTTACATGTACTCGTACGTTATATTTTTATGAAACATCCGAAAAATCGTGGAGTTAGTGCGTAAAGGCCACATTTTAAATTAAGGGATTTACGATGTTTTAATATTCACATTTAATTATCTTTGGCGATCTCCGTAGCCTGACAAAACACATGTCTCCAACCGGATGGTTGCGGGTTCGTATCCTGTTGGTACACAATTTTATTTTTAAAAGGGTCCTAGTCAGTTTTCACAAAAGGTTGTTTAAGAGGTTAGAAGTGATTTTTACGTAGTAACAAACCCGCCATGTTGTACTGTATATAGCGTAAGTTGGTTTATACGAAAATTACTTTCGAATTTCTTGGATAAATGTCGTTAGGGCCAATTTTTTGCTGTAACCTTTCCCTTCCTGTGCTAAAAAAATCCGCGCGTTCCGGTGCTGTGTATTCAATACACATGTAAAAATGAACGATTTAAAATCGGAAAAATAAGAATATTCATAGCCAATCGCTTAAATTAATTAAATTTGAAGTCATAAGTGATAATAATTGAAATTTAATTGCTGAAAACATGAAAAAACCATCAGTCGATGTTCACAAAACGGGCGAAGGGACCACCTCAAATAGATGCCCGAAAGATACTGAAGCGAGCGAACTGAGATTCTATTTCTTGCATTCCCATACACTGAAGTAGAGTGAGAGTGAGACGTTTATAGCGTCGCTTCCTCACTTATAGCGTTTTTTTAGAATGAATATACCTACGTCACACAATGGCACACGTTTGATTGTATTGGTGAATTTATTCCCGATTTTCACAAAATACGAGTATCTCTGATAAGGCCGATAAGTGCTAATTATTATTAACATAATTTTTTTCATTCAATGCGTAAATGTATTACGGAGGATTACTTATCTGAACCCAGTATTTATTATATTTATAAAGATATTAACGTTTTTAGAAGCAATGTGTACTAATTACACATCGCAGGGAAGCAAGGGTTAACTTCATTTCTAACGTGCTGAAAGTACTATATATTATTATTAAACGTGATAGTTAAGCCCATTTTTTCGACCATTGTTTAACGAGACGGTTTTTTTGAAGAAGGGACAAAATAGGTTATTTTTTCGGTGCTTGGTGCTTTTTTACTACCGTAAAGAAAAAATGCGATAAAAACCAAAAAAATATATACACTATCTCTCTCCGTGGTTGCAGTCCTAAGACTGGTTTGCAGCAATTTCAACTCTTCTCCTCCATTCCCCCCTGTCCTGTGCGGCTCTTTTTAAATCTGTATATGTTGAGCAGCGCACGTCCACCAACAGGTCCTCCAGGTACTCTCGGCGTGGGCGTCCCCTAGAGTTTGTCCCCTCGGTCATACCCTCCATTATGGCATGCAAGAGGCCCTCTTGTCGTATTATATACCGATCCATCTTGCACGCCTTTCGGACAGGATCCTGAGCAGGTGCCTTCCTCCTTCGATTCGTTGGAGAACCTCTTCATTTGTGATGCGGTCTCTCCAGGAAATTCCTAATAGTCTTCTATAGGACCACATCTCAAAAGCCTCTAGTCTTCGTCTATCTCTTTCGGATAGGCACCATGTCTCGCAGCCGTACATCAAGATACTCCATACATAGGTCTTGATGAGGAGTATTCTCAGTTTTAGGTCTATATTATTTGATTCTATTATTTTCGACCTTTTATTAAATGCAAGTCTAGCCTGATGTATACGGCTGTCGACCTCGCTCTTGGACCGACCGTCCCATGTTATTTTGCTCCCGAGGTAGACAAACTCCTCGGTGTTCTTTAGTGGTTTACCCGACATCACTATTCTCATCTGGTGTTGTGCTCGGCCTACAGTCAGCAGCTTTGTTTTGTCTTTATTTATCTTCATACTGTAGTCGCTATATATTGTACTATAGTCGCTATATATTGTACACAATATGTACAATATATAGCGACAATATAGTAAATAATTGTGTGCCTGTGCTTTGAATAATTCGTAATGGTAATAGGACACTTGAAGATGGTGTCCACTCTGGAAGGCCGATTACCACTAATGACGTCCAAACCAAGGTCTAGATTGATAATAACCAGTGTTCTATAGTACGACATGGGAGATTGTTGAGATACTAAAAATGTCGAAAACCACTTGTCTTTACCTAGTGTCTACTTCATATTAACCGTTATCTTGGCAAAGTTCAATTTATCCAAATATTAACGTTTTTATTTGGTGATTCCTTGTTATATGTTATGGTAAGTTATGAAGGAAAATTGAGGAAAAAAATCACAACTTTTCCTTATAATTTTTTTATATGTAACACCCACGGTTACATTGCCAAAATATCAATTTTTATAAAACACAAAAAGGGCTATACAATGATTCTATAATCTAAAACATGAACAACATTTACATAGCTGAATTATCAACAAATAAAATGGTTTGAATAAAATTTTCTCTACATGTAGTGATTAATAAGATATTTATATTATTTACCCCAATTTTTAAAACGCACCCACGCTGTCCATACATGTTGACCCGATGTCGTTTGAAAGGTTGTAGCGTTGTCAATGTTTATCACCAGATGATACCACTGCACACAATAGTGCGTGTATAGTATTTGAATGTGTTGCCATATTTGAAATTACGTTACAGTTCGTAGATTTCAAAAAAAATCCCTAAAGTAGTGTAACACCTGTGTTACAACGCCATGATAAGGGTTAAAACACAGCTATGAAAATATTAAAGAAATCGCATTTTTTAAATGGGAAATAAAATTAGCAATTGATGACTTGGAAGCACATTGTTTATAACAGTAAATTATTTTAGATGTCAGAGATAAACAACTTTTGGCCAACCACGTAATATATTACGTCACTTTCTCAGTGTTACCCGAGAGAGACTTTTATGCATGAAAACATCCGTCCAAACCTGTTCAACTAATCGCTGCGGTTCCATTAAAAGTGACAGATTCAGCAAATATTATGTTACGACGAAGCGTCGTAATGTGTTTCAAGATCATTTGATCGATAAGTTTATTTTATGTTATATGTTTCTGAATCCTCTATCGTCAGCGTGAACTAGCGCGTCAATCCTGCAAGAGATTATGGTGAATGACAGACTCGTATATTTGCCTGAAATGTATCGTCTAGTTACGTATTTCCCAACGTGGGACCCACGCCTCACAGGGGGGCAATTTGATTTTTAAGGGGGGCAATAAGCGAAGTAAGATGATGGTGTATGGTTGTAGAAGAGGCGAAAGATGTGTGTCAAGATAAAAAAGTATGTTACTCTGTCCTCTCTGTCAACCCCGAAAGGAAAATGGCATGATAATATGTACTAATGAAACACATTGCCTTCTACTTTTTTAGATTAATTAAAACGAGATTTAAAACGTGAATCGAATTACCTTTCGTCGAAACTCAACCGTGTTTCAATCAATTGAACAACTATACTCGTACTGTGATATTTTAAATACTATAATCCGAATTCATTTATATTAAATTATATTGCATTGAGTTTAGTTCACTTAAAGACAAAATATTGTATTTACTGTTTAAAATATACATAAATTTTCTATTATAATTAACTTACACCGTACAATATATCACGTATATCGTAATTGTTTTAATGTTGAACCGACACATCACATCACATTAACAATTTAATCATTTAAACTAAGAATTTTCACATACTCTATTAACTAAAACTTCGAACAAATTCAACGATAAATCACAATTGTATGTTCCTCACTATTTATTCATATACGTCGGAGTCACAACAAACACAATAAAACCGCGATAAATTTCCTCGACATTGGCGCGATCCAAATACGTTGATTATATAGCATGTACTGTAGCAATGGAGAGCAGGGGTGGTTTTCCTCTTCATCCAGTTCGGTACGCCACTGGGTCGTCTCTATGGCAACTCTTGGCGCCAGCCTGGCGCCTATATTGGCAGACGCCACTGCGTCAAAATACAATCTGAAAACAAAATAACAATACTTAAGTGAAGGGATTCGCAACTCTTATTAAAAAAAAAATAACTAACTTATCAAATTAACTAAGTATTCCAAAAAAATATCGAATGAGAATACATAAGTTCGAGAATTTAAGCAGTTAAGATGATATTTCTACTGTAGTTTGTGGGGAAGTTACTCACAAATAGAGCTGGAAAAAGAAAATCCGAGGAGCCTTATATACACAATCCCTTCTGACGAAAACAGAGAGGTTTCGGCTTCTGTCGATGGGCCATTTCATATGAATGCCAGAAACTAGAACTGCTTGTAGAATTTTCAATTTCAACCCAGAAGAAAGAAGTTCAATAATTCGCCCTAGAAATTGGAAAATGCAGGTGGAGAAGCTAGAACTGAACAGAACAGAATAGATGCGTTAGAGTTGTCAGAGATTGAAATAAGTGGAGATCTGCAATGGGGAGGCTGCAATCCTGACCCGATAAAGTAAGGAAGACAATAATGATGACAAATATGGTGACTATGCAAATACCTTATTCATTATAATATTTTGATTGAATTCAGTTTTAAAAAACTATATCAATTTTCATCAGAAAGCAGGTAGAATGTGCACTTCAGGATATTTACCATATAGTATCAAACTTTCGTTGTATGATGTACACACGCTGTCCAATGGGAAACGTAACTGATTTTATTTTCGTGTAACCAACAGCGCCATCTGTGTATGAATAAATGAGTTAACTAGCGACACATTTCGACTATATTCCGTAAAAGTTTCAAATCGCTGGTTCATTCGTAATGACGTAATAATTTACAGTACCTTCTGAGTCTCGGTCGAAAAAAGAACAATAGAACAACTTGCAAACATTAAATTTTGTTTTAAATTGGGTAAAAGTGCCACAGAAACTTTTGAAATGATTGAAACTGTTTATGGTCGTGAAGCAATGAGTCGTAATAACGTTTTTAAGTGATATGCAAAAGATTTCGTGATGGTAGAGAGAGCATTGAAGACGATCCACGACCTGGACCATCATTGACAGTTCAAATTGAAGAAAATATTCAAAAAGTGGCTGAAATTCTTCGAAATGATCGTTGTGCGTCTACTAGGCTCATCGAGGAGCTAACTGGAATTCTCAAATCCACTGTCCATCTCATTTTAATGGAAAAATTGGGCAAACGAAAGTTCACACACTGACTGACGATCAAAAAGTTTGCAGAGTTGAGCACTGCAGATATATAAAAAGAGCTGCTGATATGGATCCAGACTTCATGTCAAGCATTGTAACAGGTGATGAAACATGGTGCTTTCAGTATGGGCCACTTACAAAGCGCCAAATCTCGGAATGGAAGGGTCCATAATCTCCGAAACCGAAAAAAAGTGCGCATGCAGAGAGACGAATTAAAACTCTGCTCACCGTTTTTTTTTTATTTTAAAGGAATTAATTATCCATAAGCAATTCATGCCAGAAAGTCAAATGAACGCCGATGTGTGCTTGGGTGTTTTGTATCGTTTATGGGCCAGGATTATTCGAGTTCGAACTGAATATCGGGAAAAAGGGGCATGGTCTTTGTTGCACGAAAATGCACCGGCGCACAAAAGCAATATTGTACACGATTTCTAGGTCAACAAAAAGTATCGATCACCTCCCGTATTTGTCTGATTTGGCTCCATGCGACTTATGGCAATTCACGAAACTGAAATTGGCAATGAAAGGAAAGCGTTTCGACACGATTTCATCCTGAAGACTTCGACCGCGATTTTGACGGCAATTCCGAAGAATGAATTTCAGGAGTGCTTCAGAAAATTTTACAACCACTTCCAGTATTGTATTGACTCACAAGGAGTGTATTTTGAATAAAAGGTAATGTAAACTAAAAATAAACAATTTCTTGTATGTTATCTCATTTCCCGTCAGTCGCCTTTCGCATTGGACAGATAGTATAACTTAGTGGGCTTATTGTCATTTATCAATCTCTTCCAACTAATCAGAAATATGTTAAAGAAGCCTAAAGTGAAACCAAACCAGACTGGAATACTTTTTTTTTGTAATCTGGGTTTCAACTGAATTGAGCCCGCAACCATGGTGTTGGACATGTATCTTAGCATTTAGGGCATGGAGGTCATCACGATGCCTGCAAAAACAAAACGCCAAGTCTATAAGAGTGCTGTTAAACCACTAAAGTTATTTGGTGCTGAATATTGAGTTGCAAGACAGTGTAATGAACTGGAATTTATTATATCACGAGATGGATCAGTGTTGTAACTGGGGATGATCTCGTTCACATAAAGACTTATGGAGGTAAAAATCTCTGAGATGTTATGATCATGCGATGAGAAGCAAGGATGATCACATGGTCAAAGCAACTCGAAAAATGCATAGTAATAAGAGGAAAAGAAGAGACCACAATGCATATGGTTATCAACGATGAAGAACCTCACAAAAGAACTAATCATGGAGGACTCTACGACCCATGATCGAAATACAAGAACAGAAGAATCAATTCTAAATAACTGACATACAGACAAGTGTAAGAAGAATATATGTAATCTAGGTTGAGTCATATTTGCTTAAAATAATCGAGACAAGAAACTACCAAGGCTTAATCAAATAAGTCAACATTTCTAGTTACAATGTTTTGAATATAAAAAAGTTACAATTCAAACAGATAATATTTCCTTTCAAACCCAATTATTGATTAGGGTATGTATTTTTTTACTATACGAAAGAATAAATACTACCTTGATCAAAAAGCTTTAGGACCGGCCACCGTGTGGCGCTGTCAGTCACCCGATTGGAATTCTTTTTTTTTTTTGTTAGGTTACCACATCTATCATTGACACTTCCCTCCAAATTTCAGCGTCATAGCTTGGCATTTGTAAAAGTTACGCTGTACTGAGTACATCTACCTTTGTGCGTGTTTTCGATTTTTTACAAGTTTGAAAATGGCATCAATGAGTTTGCATTAAATTTTGTGTGAAAAACGAATTTAACGGTCCGCAGACCTTGGAAATGTTGGAGAAGTGTTTTTTGGGGGCACGAACGCTTCAGAAGTGGTCGTGAGTCGGTCGAGGATGACGAACGCAGTGGCAGTCGAAAACCGATGAAAACATCGATAAAATCAAAGAAATGTTGGCCGAAAATCGCAAATTGACCATCAGAGAGAGCTAACAGAGGACTTGAACATCGCTTATGGATCCGCTGAAGACATTTTTGTTAGTGATTTGGGCCTCAGACGTGTCGCTGCAAAACTGGTGCCGAAAGATCTCTATTTCATGCAAAAAACGGACCGTGTTGAAATCGCGAAAGACATGATTTCCATGAGTTTTTGACCAAAAACAACACGACTACTATCCAGCAGCCTTTGAATTCCTGATCTGGCTCCCTGCGACTTTTTTATGTTCAACCGATTTAAAACACCGCTTCGCGGAACGCGTTACAGCCACCCGAGAGGATGTCATGAAAAATCGAAGACGGCTCTGATGGACATACCGAAAATTGAATACCAGCGGTGTTTGAATACCATGGCTCTATCATACCATTACATAAAACTGTTAAAAACCTAGGAGTGCTAATAGATAACACTCTCTCATGGCGAGATCAAATAAATGAGGTAAGCCGAAGGATCTTCTTCAGCCTTCATTCCCTTAAAGTGTTACAAAGATTCCTTCCAACCAAAACCAAAATTTTACTCGTACAATCTCTGCTCTTTCCGATTCTGGACTATGCGGACGTATGTTACTTGGATGTTACAGAGGAACAGCTGGACAAATTACACGTCTTCAAAATGTGTGCCTAAGATTCATTTTCAAACTACGTAAGTACGATCATATAACTTCATACCAGAAGGCATTGAACTGGTTGAATGTTAGAAATAGACGCCAAAGTCACATACTGTATCTATTGTATAATATTCTTAACTGTCCCGCCCCCCCTTCTTTTCTCGCCGAAAATTTTCAGCATCTTTCCAATCATGGATTATCGCTACGCTCAAACGGAGATTGTTTATTGGCCTTTCCAGTTCACCGCTCCTCTTTCTTTACGTCGTTCTTTACTGTCCATGCAGTGAGACTTTGGAATAAGTTACAAACCAATATAAGACTCGCTCCGTCCTTGGCGTGCTTTAAGAAGCGACTGAAAAACCTCTTAATTTCTAGTTAGTAAAATAACGTGTTTAATTCCTGATTTTTTTTTTCCTTTCCTCTCCACAATCACTTCCTTTCCTTTTGATTGATGATATCTCACTTTATATGAAAAATAATGTTCGGGTGATTGTCCGTCTTTGTGGGGTTCGTGGGCATGTGCTCACGTATATGTTTATGGATTTCGTGTGGATGGATGGTCATTTGAATGATTTAACATGCTTCATTTAATTTTGTCTGGTTGGTTGGAAGAGATTGCCGTCTGGCAATAAGCCTGCCAGATTGTATTTGCAATAAAGGTGTTGAATAAAAATTATTTTTTACATAAGATTTTTGTAATATGACAATTATTCAAATAGTAATGCCATTAATTGTAAAAGAACCAGTTGTTTGACCAAACATCACATCAATTGTGTCACAATCACAGCTACGTTACCAATTTTTTTAGGATGCAAAATAGTTTGTTATCAACTATTTTACTATAAATTGAATAAAATTGTACATATCAACATGGTCTACAATGGAGTCATGATTATGATATACCCGTAATGTTAGGTCAAAATCTGGATCCTATAGTTCGGAAATCCTAGGATGGGTCCTGTGACAGTTCACAAATTTGCCCCAATACAACCTTATGTAATGTATTTCCCTAAATAACTTACTATTTATTAGAATTGAGGCTTATATTAAAGTTGATAAAATAATTAAAATTACTGAACATCGTTACAAGGTTGTATTGGGGCAAATTTGTGAGCTGTCACAGGACTCATCCTAGAATTTACGAACTATAGTATGAGATGGTTTTTCTTGATCTTCTGTTTAAGGGGAATAAATAATAGTTCATGTGTCAGGTCAACAAGGTGATAGGTTTGGCCAAGAAATTAATTAATTAAAAACATTTTTTTCGCTAACAATAAAAGTTGTCAGCATTAAAAATTGTCAATACTGTCGAATAAAAAAACATTAGTTTGAAAAAGAAGAAAATATGGGTAAAATATTTCATTCACAGTAAAACTTTTTCCTCAGATAATATAACTACAGTGAACTCCCGTTTTTACGTTTTTGAAGGGACTGATAAAAAAACCGTAATTGGAAGGAAAACGTAGATTCGGGGCTAGAAAATAAAATTGAAATTTTTTTTAGATAATTACGCAAATCGGAAAAAAATTTCAATCGATTGGCGATTTTTTATTATCGTAGCCAAAGTTGTAATGGATATCCCCAAATCATGCGCGAGCGAAACACGTGAACCAGCGTGTTTATTCACTTTTTCGAGAATTTTCCTTTTCTCTTGAATCGACAATGTCTTTCTTTGCCGAGACATTATTTGAAGGGATTCAACGAAAAATTAAAAGAAATGAAAAAAATGTAAATTGACCCACGAAATACACGACAATTGACAATTGAAATTGTATGTACACGACTGACACGTTTAAAACACAAGCACAGCTTGACCAGATATATCACACAGTCTGCCTGCCTCTGATTCGCTAAATTTCCCACCAATTGCATCGTATTACACGACTCGTGTAACCTTGACCATGAGCGCTGCAGGCGCCACACGTGTCTATAAATAGAAACAACATATTTCTGCTTCCTAATATTCATTTCAAATATTTTAAATCGTCGCGCATTTAATTAAATATGTTTATAGATTGATTTGCATTTTAAATATTTAAAACGTAAATTGCGGGAAATAACAAACGTAAAAGCGGGTACTAAATGTAGTAAAATAAAACGGGATTGTAAAAAATTAACGCAAATAGAGGGAAAACGTGAATTCCGGGCAAGTAAAAACGGAGTTTCACTGTAGATCGAATCGATGTCTTGTACTCAAATTTTAGATGCGATTTATATTTATTGATCTGACATCATTTCAATGCTATCTTCACTACAACTTAACATCTCTCTTACAATGCATACATATAAACATACCATCACACTATTTCTATATTGAGGTAGGTACAGGTAACAGAGAATTAGAACTTTCCTATCTTGACACACATATTTAGCCTAGTCCACGTCCATACATCTTTTCATGCAACCCTTATGATTTCTCTTACATTTGTTTCATCCACTTCCTCTACCACACCTTCCATTCACATTTGCACTGTATATTAGTTTTGTTTGCTTTTCTTCATTCATTTATTACATGTGGCCAAACCATCTAAGAGTGCTCTTCTTCATCTTATTCAACACATCTGCCTTAAGTTCACATTCATCTTTAATTATTTCATTCATGTAGTTCTCCCGTGTATTCTTCTCAGTGCATGCATTTCTACATCCACATTTCACTCCCAAACATCAAAATTAGTACTAAAATAGTGTTGTGGACTATCATCTTAGCAGATTTTGATACTGTCCAGTTCTTATCAGAATATAATTCATCCCCACTCTCCGCTTACACCACCATTACATCATCATACAGCAATCTGCACACATTCCCATTCCATTTTTGTATACCTTCCATTAACCTCCGTAGTTCCTTCACATATGAATCTATGTAAATATTAAACAACCAGAGTGACACAACACATCTTTCTTTGTACTTTTTAAAATATTAAACCACTCAATCTAGAAACTATTCAATCTAATAGATGCTCTACTTCTGACATATAATGACCCAATACCATATATTTATTTGCATTCAATATTGTCTATAACTTGCCTCTAATTAGATGGTCATACATTCTCTTCCACTTGAAGTCACCCTGAGCACCCCACACTTTATTTTAAGTGTTTCTTCTCGCCCTTTCTATTAGAATTTTTCCCTAAAGTTTACTTGCTACTCATTAAACTAATGACTCTGTAACTTCTACACTCCATTCTTGCACTCTTGCAATATGATTTTAAGAATCCTGAATGTCTCTATATCATCAGCCTACCTTCACTGCAGATAAAGTCGACATAATGCAAAAATGACAAGATAATTTAAAATATTTATTTAGATATTTTCGTATACTTAAATTTCTTAACATAATTAAAAGACCAATAATTCTAGCTGATGGAATAAATAACAAAAATACAGAATCCCTCGGATTGACAAAATGGCTTAAAAGAAAAATTAGATAAGAGACTTATTATTCTTAGTGATAGAAGTTAAACTGAATCATATTTTTTTCATACTAGCTCCTAATTAAAACATCAATATGAAATATAAATTCATCATGAAACAATGAAGTTTTCAGTTAAATCCAGCTTAACTGTGTTATATGCTTTAAATACCTGGTATATTACTGAATATCTACAGAAGTTTAATGATTTCCATGGCCTAATTGGTGAAACTCAGAAGTGCTATTTTCATTATATGGTACTTGAGAAAGTGTAGCATGGTCCTTGTGACAGTTCACAAATTTGCCCCAATACAACCTTGTAATGACGTTCAGTAATTTTAATTATTTTATCAACTTTAATATATGATAAGCCTCGATTCTAATAAATACATTACATAAAACTAACAATAATAACAAATTAATACATTTTGTTACAATTTAGCAAAAATGTGGCAGTTTGTTAAAATCAAATAATATTTGGTGACGTTTGTCAAAAGTCACTACGTTAGTCTGCATTGGCTAGGGATGGGGTATACGATAATTGGATTTTCGATTTTTTTTATACAATACATAAAATTAAATGTTCGTAATTAGTATTAATTCATAGTGGATCTTGGCCTATTTAAAGATAAATACAAATCATAAAATACATTAGAAAGTCAGTATAATGAAAATTAGGAATTAAAATGTCAGTTTAGAGAAAAACAATTTTTCGATTTATAAAAAAACTATTCCATTTGTAAAAAAAAAACGATTTTACCCCATCCCTTTGAGACATGACATTTCAAATGTCACAGGAACCATCCTACATTTTCTCAAGTATAGTACCCAATTTCTTTTAAAGTATCAGTCTGATTTTCCCATTAGACCTCTTTAACATGTTTTTGGTTGGTTGTAAGAGATTGCCTCATTCCAATAAACTCGCCAGGTTAAATAATGAATGTGTAATACAATACAATGTCAACTAATAAACACTACACAATAAAAAGGGCATTTTACAAGTTATCACAAACCTATATGATATACTCAGGTTGACTAAAATTCAATAAGATAAAAAGCCATTGTTTGAAAATCACTCCATTCCCTGGTGTATTTCTTGATTGGTATCAGATATTTAAACTGGTAAATACCAAATTTACTCGAAAAAAATAATATCTTTGAATATGTGTCCTTCGTTTGACGAAGTCAGGCTTTAGTTCATGCATTTGTTGCTTCATGTTTCAATTACATTAAAAGTGTTGTGGTATTCCACGCACAAGACAACCAGTATACAGTTTATTTTTTCAATGCAACAACTGAAATTATATAAGGTAATTCTCGGTACAGTCAACCAACATACGAGTAGATGATAGATCTAAATTGACTTCATGAATTAAATCTAATTGTATCAAAAATATTTTTTAGGCGGGTTAAGTAAATCATATAACCCTACAATGTTGTGAGCGATTGAGTTAAATGTTTAAGCATTAATGAAAGGTCGGAAAAGAAAGACAACAGCTAAAGAAAAGGATAAAGAAACTGTTATTGAAAATCTTGACAGAGGGACATGTAAGATAAATATAAGAAATGGTAGAGCATTGAAGACATGTGTTTAGGTATAGATAAGATAAAAATGTTGTGGTGGTACAAGAGTATGGAAATGAATGTTCTCTGTTGAATCCAAAAGGGATATAGCATGATTGTATGCATGAAGGACGATCTCCATGGCTCAGTGAGTAAGACAAGACACCAGTTCTGACCCAGAGGTTTCAGGTTCAATTCTCATTGCAGCCTAATTAATTTTCAATTTTTCGCCAAAAAAGTCCCAGCCCCATTTTCACTTAAGACAACTTTAATATATTTTTGTTTGGATGGAAGAGATTGTCACATGGCGAGAAACCTTCCAGATTGTATAATATACAACGAAAATATAATGTAACACAAAGGTTATTTTTTATATGGATGAAGGATATTTTTGAGCAGAAAGAATTTTGATTTTTTTTTATCCAAAGATCAAATGACAAATAAAATTTTAAGATATTTCAAAAAGGAAGTGACCTGTAACATAGTCTATAAACCACAATATTAGGAACTGAAAAGTAAGAATAATAAGTGACAAAAGTATTATAGTTTCGTGGGTAGGTCAGAATAAAATTGCACAAGGTCCAGTATTACATCATATTAAAAGCATTATTTTATACCATATAAAATTATTTGAATGTATGTAGGTTAGAGTAAAACGACTTAATAAAATTCAACAGAATATATTGATTTTTTACGTAAATATATCACAATTCAAAATTAATTCAATGAAGTTTAAAAAATTATTTTTTTTAAATTTTAATAGTAATGTGGTATTGACGTGTATTATTTTCTAATTAAAAAATACCTGAAGTACACACATGAAACTTCTGATACGAAATGTTTACACATAAAACTTAAAATAAATAACATTAAAATTACCTCACCTGAGCAATACAATCGTTTAAACATAAAAAAGAAAACAACCTTAATTAAATTGTTGCTGTAATTTAATTAGATAATAAGTACTGATTATGAACCGATATGGGTGATGTGTTGATATTATTTTATAAACAAAAATTTGGTAATTATTATAAATTCAAATAAAAAAAAAGAAGTTTAATTGAAATATTACAGGGAAAAAACAGGTAAACATACCACATAGAGTAGATTGATCAAACGCCGCGGGATTAAATCACTTAAAAAATGTCACGTAAAAGTTTTCGTATAGATTTTATTTCACAAATTATACACGAACGTTTTATACAAAAATTATCTAAAATCCAGATATTTGACGTTTGCTAGAGAAAACGTACACATCAATATATGACAGGTGTATGCGGATAAAGATGTTGCAATAGTATCATTAATAAGCTGCAGTCGTGAAATTTAATATAAAAAAACCTCTGTAATTATGGACATAGTATTTCTATTGGATAGAAATGAAATGTACTTTTTTATGTATCTGTGACAAAAATATTAGATTCTGAATAGTATACCAAAATGAAACATTTGGAAATATTGCCAGAATGTAGATGATATTTCCCTCGTATTTCTTTAATTTAATGTATAAAGAAAAATGCTTATTCCTTTGCATATTATATCTGTGCAATATTTTTTTATTGTAAATAATTGTTCATTAGCATCATTAGAAATTAAAGTCTTATAATTAGTTTACTACTAAACACAGCCCCCTCCGTATTTTAACTAGACATTTTTCATCATATTTAACTACTTCGCTACACTCATTTTAAATATGAATATACAGAAAGGACCCAACACACTTGTATTTCTTTTGAAATAATCGAGAAAATAATTTTGTACGGGGTTGTACAGAATTATTTTTTAAGACGGAGATAAACTATTTATACCGAAATAATTAATTTTATGGATTTAGTCCTTTGTATTGTATGTATAAACACCATATATCACTCTCCACGGAGCAAAATAACATGGGACGGTCGGTCCAAGAGCGAGGTCGACAGCCGTATACATCAGGCTAGACTTGCATTTAATAAAAGGTCGAAAATAATAGAATCAAATAATATAGACCTAAAACTGAGAATACTCCTCATCAAGACCTATGTATGGAGTATCTTGATGTACGGCTGCGAGACATGGTGCCTATCCGAAAGAGATAGACGAAGACTAGAGGCTTTTGAGATGTGGTCCTATAGAAGACTATTAGGAATTTCCTGGAGAGACCGCATCACAAATGAAGAGGTTCTCCAACGAATCGAAGGAGGAAGGCACCTGCTCAGGATCCTGTCCGAAAGGCGTGCAAGATGGATCGGTCATATAATACGACAAGAGGGCCTCTTGCATGCCATAATGGAGGGTATGGCCGAGGGGACAAACTCTAGAGGACGCCCACGCCGAGAGTACCTGGAGGACCTGTTGGTGGACGTGCGCTGCTCAACATATACAGATTTAAAAAGAGCCGCACAGGACAGGGGGGAATGGAGGAGAAGAGTTCAAATTGCTGCAAACCAGTCTTAGGACTGCAACCACGGAAGGAAGATCACTCTCCCAGCGTACCTTTGATCGCCACTAAGTGTTTAAATTCTTCTTTGATACACTAGATGTGTCTATATGTTTAACGATTGCCTTTTGCTTTTATGTAGTTCATACTTCATTGTGATTGTTTTTTAGGTACAATAAATTATATTTCTTCAATGAGAGTTGTTTTATAAAAAAATCACATAAAATAAAATAATTAATTTTTATTTTATTTCTTTGAATGTGAAGTAATTACAAAAATATTTTTTTAAATTTTACTTTTATTATGTAATGGAAGTTTATTTACATAGATATCGAGTCAAATATTTTCAGACGTAAATTTTGCAATAAAAATTATAAGCTTTTTTTTCTCCAAAGTGTTTTCCACAAACTGTTAAGTTGTGAAATTCATTTCAACATTCACATTTTTTTAAAAGATCAATTAATTATTATAAAATATTTGCTAAATTTGTAGTCCTAAAACTATAGGATGGTGCAACAAAAGCTGCAATTTTAAATCTATGAAAAAACTTTTTTTTTAATGTTCATGTTCATTGGTATCAATGTAATTAATGCATATGGGAATTACGTGGGAAAAATTATATCGGCCAATAGGCCACATCGGCTCCTGTTACAGATGACGGCTCTTTGAGCAAAATTTTAAATAACGGATTTACATAAATTGATACGAATAGATGCAATAACATGAGTGATGTTGGATTTAAGGTCATCGATGGTTTTTGAATTCTTGGCTCACACTTGAGATTTAACATAACCCCAAAGAAAAAAATCTAAAGGAGTTAAATCACACGATCATGGTGGTCAGTTCGCATTTCCACGACGAGAAATTACACGGTCGGAGAACTTTTCCTGCAATAAAGCCATTGTTTCATCAGCAGTATGACAAGTAGCCCCATCATGCTGGAACCACATATTTTCCAAGTCCAAATCGTTCAATTGATGCCAAAAAAAGTTTGAATCATGTCACGATATTGATTTCCATTGCCCGAAGGTGTTATTTCATAGGGTGGCCCAACAACAACAGTAATTTTTTATTTGTCATTTTTCAGCTGTATAATGTATAATATTTATAATGGACATACGTCATCTACATACCCTGCAAATTAATCATGCAGTGGTACACAATTGCAGAACTTAATTTCAATTTGAAATTGCAGCTCTTGTTGCGCCACACTATACATTTTTCATTATTTTTTAAAATTCATTTCAATCTGATATGAATGTTAAAATGTGTTGTTAATTATTATTTTCTAGATTGCTATTTACTGAGGAGCTCAAAAAATTTAATATTTTTAAAAGTAATTATGTTGTATTTCACTTTCATTGCACACACTGGTGGGCTTATTGCCATTTGGCAAACTATTCGATCTAACCAGAAAGGCGTTAAAGGGGTCTTAAGTGAAAATTTGACTGGAATCATGGAAAAATCTGGGTTCCAACGGAAATCGAATACGCAATCTCTGAACTGAAAAGCAAGCGTTTTTCAAATTGGAACATAAAAGTCGTACAAGCCACTTTCAGAGGTTTATCTATTTTTAATAGTCTATTGTTTACTTTAAATTACACTGAAAAACGAGATTTGTAATATCATGAAAATTGTAACGAAAATGAATATGTGTTGTTTGACTATTTTTGTTTCTGAAAGAAAAAAAATACTTTAAAAAATATTTTTGAATAAATGTGATGGGGAAGTTGATTTTCCCGCCTAGAGTGCCACTGCTATTCTTAAGAAATAATTAACAATTCAGCAACGGGGGTAAACTGCGATACTGGCAACAATGGTTATTTTTCCATACCATAAATTGTAGACAAATTAAAATATCAAATGTCAACTGCCATTATCTCAAATAAATAAATAAGCAAAATGAAACATACGTAAAAAGTTCAAATATAGCAATTAAGCTAGATTTACTCCTCACTCCAATACTTTTTTTTTACAGCATTAACTATTTTGATTTTAAAATTTCTTAAGTTTTGTGATTGTAGTCAAAGTAAGGCGGGTAAAAGATTTTGTCAATTTGATAAACGTTTAAAAAGGAATTGAAAATATATGTTTTCTCGTTTGATTTAATTTATATAACAAATAATTGAGATGAGCTCATTCACCACATCAATCCAGAATGACGACGGTGAAAGAAAAACTTTTAACTATTATGTTGAAATGAATGAGGTATTTATTGTTGGATATTATTACATTTATGCATACCATGATATTGTTTCTCTTTCGGATACGCAGAGAAGATAGATCACTAAACTCTTGACTTGTTTCACATCCATACATCAACTCAAACAGCTCTCCTTGTATTTTTCTGTCTACGTTTCCTTTCAAAATTATTTTACTTAGTCCAACCATACTCTCGTCTACTCTTTTGGTCAGTCTTTCTTTATTTTATTCTGCTTGTTACATCAGTCATTAGATCACGTACATCTTTATTCATATTTACATATCACTAAATATTTTATTCACTTATTTATATTTCCGTATCCTCGTTTCACTACCATACTTCAAAGGTGGTTTTAAAATACTAATTTAGACCACCAGCTTATCATATTTAGTGTATTTCTTGTAGCACTCTATTGACTTTTTTTAATATCTATACATTTCTCAATAATTCTTCCATCACCTTCGAAAATTCTTTCCAAACAGCACAATTCCTTCACTTGCTCTAAATTTAAAATTTTCACCCATGCATCGCATTTCTTTTTAAAGCTCAGATCTTAATAGCCAAATTTTCCTTTTTCTAGTATAAGTTTTAGAATTCGATGGTTTGGCCACATTGTGTGACTGAGTTTTGAAATAAATATATATGTCTAAAATGGAAAACGAGAAAGAGTTGGAGAAATTTGTAATGAGGGAAAGATAAGTTTTAGAAACAAAAGAGCATGTATTACGGTATGTATAGATATGGAGGTGAGCGCTGTGTACATGGGTAGAAAGAGGTGGAGATCTGCCTACCTCAAAAGGGACAGGGTGTGATGGTATCTATTTTTTATTTATCAGGTCTGTAAATATGAAACCGGATTTTTTTTATAGAAAACACATTTATTGCATGAAAATGTTAAAAAATATTTTATTCAAAGTATTGCCCATCGCTAGCTACACATTTTTCCCATCTATCTGGCAATTTGTGGATACCACGCTAAAAAAAACTTGCTCTTATGAGGCAAACCAATCATTGAGCCATTTTCGTAAGAAGTGAAGCGCTGCTCAGCAAGTGTGTGTCCCATCGATGCAAATAAGTGGTAATCGAATGGAGCCAAGTCTGGTGAATAAGCCGCATGCGAAAGTATTTGCCAACTAAACGCCTTAATCGTTTCCTTGACCGGTTTTGCTGTGTGCGATGGTGCATTGTCATGAAGCAAAATTACTTTGCGTTGCCTCTTTTGATATTTTGGTCGTTTTTCACGCAATGCTTGGTTCAAATCCATCATTTGTTGTCGGTAGCGTTCAGTATTAACGGTTTCGCCAGGTTTTAGCAGCTCATATAAGATAACACCCTTCTGATCCCACCAAACACAGAGCATTGTCTTCCGTCCATAGCGATTTGGCCTTGCAGTCGATGTCGCTGGTTTGCTTGGAGTTACCCATGATCTTTTACGCTTAGGATTCTCGAAATATATCCATTTTTAATCGCCAGTCACAATTCAATGGATAAATGCTTTTCTTTTGTACGTGGCGAGCAGCATTTCGCAAGTGGTTTTTCGGTTTTCATTCAGTTCATGTGGAACCCATTTTCCCACCTTCTGGATCTTTCCCATGGCTTTCAAACGTATGGAGACGGCTTCTCGTGTCACAATTTAATTGATCAGTGAGTTGTTGCGTTTGAGCGTCATCCTCATCCAACAATGCTTGCAATTCGTCGTTTTCAAACTTTCTCGGTGGTTTTCCACGTTCTTCGTTTCTCACGTCAAAATCGCCACTTTTGAATTTTTTAAACCATTCAAAGCACTGTGATTTACCAAGAGCATGCTCACCGTAAGCTTCGACAAGCATTCGATGCGATTCTGCAGCAGTTTTCTTCAAATGGTAACAGAAAATCAATGCTGTCCGCAAATCATAGTTTTCTGGCACAAAAACAGACATGTTCAACACTATGAAAACATATGTAAACTTATATTGTTATGAGTTAAAAGTCTTGACAAATATAAACACAAGAAAAAGGCGCCAATGAAGCGGTTTGACAGTCACTACATTGACAACTAGAGCCATCCATGAGCAAATTCCGGTTTCATATTTACAGACCTGGTATTTTACACGTGACAAGAAATATATATAATTTGTGAAAAAACAACAGGTAATTTTCATTTGGACACAATAATAATGGATCTGGATTTGTTGCCTTTCATTTGTCCTGTCCCCAGTAAACTAGGCTTTTGCCTGTATCTCACTGAGGATATGAGTATGAGCTTCTAGATTTAATGGAGATTTTTTTTTCAACATCTTGTTTTGGTTTGATTGTTTATTTGCTTAGATTTTACTTTGAGATGTCGCTTAATATTTATGGACTTTTAATAAATATTTTCTTTCTTTTCAATCAATAAACACATGCCATCATTCCGTTTCCTTTTAGGGGTAGTAAGAGAGGAGAAAGCGACTGACTTGTATTGCGACACGCATTTTTCGCCTTTACTATATCCACACACCTCATACAACTCCTATATTTTTTCGGACTTCTTACATTTCTTTCTTTCAAAATACCATTCACTTGATCCAACCATATTTTCGTTGGTCTTCCTCTACCGCCCGTTTAATTCAAAATGACAATTTCTCATATTTAACATCATTATAAAATTCCAAAATAAATCTGGTGACATGTTTTTTTTTATTTCAAGCATTCCATCTTTTAATTGTTAATCTGATTGTTTTATTTTTCAGCGTTTAAAAGTGATCAATGGGAAAATGCAACAAGTAGAAGATAATTTCAAGAAATTGTCCGAGACATCTTCACAAATGAGCAAGATACTTCCTCCACTCTTACTACATATGAAGAATTCTCTCGTGTACGAACCAAAAACAGATTGATGGTAGAGAATCATTATCCTCCTCTACTCAATAATTATTTACAATAAAATTTCGAATAATGTACACTCGTGTACAATGCGAATGCTTGATTTACTCCGAAAGTTTCTGATAAAATTACAATCTGTATATAATTCACAACCATATCTTTTTTAGATTGTATTTTAAATTGCATAAAACATTTACTAACAAAACTTACACTTTCAATAAAAAACAAACAAAAATTCGTAAATAAATATTACAGGGAAATTTATAAAAACACTTTCGTCATTCCTGTCCCTATTAAGTAGCTCATCTATTGATGTTGATTCAATGCTATTGTTATTGGTGCCATCATAATAAATATTGCCATGATCATCTTTATCTGATGACACCTGTTTATTCTCCCACAAAGCATGGTCTTTGCTGTAAAAATATTTGAAAATACATAATTTGAGGAAGCCTTGTTGTATTATATACACATTCATTCTAAGCTGCAGTACCCAGAGAAGGTATAGCAATGAGTATATGTGAGTCAAGCCAAGCGCCCCACAACCCTAACGGACAAGAGTGTAGGGGACATTGTCACTGAGCACTGTTGCTAGCAAGAGTGTAAAATGTGTCTTGCAACAATGTCTCAGCTGTATGTTCACTTATACAATATTGAAAATGATGTATTTTTATAAGTGACTATAATTAATGCGCACCCTCATTTTAGCAGTCTAAAATTAGTAAAAACTGTGTATTATACTCGAAATTTTGTGGTAATCAATTAGTCAAAAGAATTATCCATGTAAATTTACAACTTTTTTTTTATAAGACACTTTATTTTCCCTATCAATATATTTTCCTTACATTAATGAAATTTAGATATTATATCTATCTCTTGAGATTCTTAAATAGTAGTAATAAAAGGCTAAAATTGTTGAGATGTATTGGGCTGATGCAAAAGTAATGCTCGTTTTTTACATATACAATTAAAAATTTTTTTTTTAGATTTGTAATATTTATTTAATCAATTTTATAATTTCCATCAGTTCTTATAACCTTCTCCCATCTTTCTATCAACTTATTAATACCATTAGTGTAAAATTCCGTGGATTTTGATGCGAAAAATGTAGTAAGGGATGTTTTTACCTGCTCTATTGTATCAAATTCTTTATCATTTAAAATTGTTTGCAGTGATCGTAATAAATGAAAATCGGAAGGAGCAAGATCTGGACAATACGGTGGATGCTTGATAACATCCCAATTCAACTCATTTAGCTTGTATTGGGTCATCAAAGCCACATGTGGTCACGCGTTGTCGGGATGAAACACTACCCCTTTTCTGTTTACCAATTCTGGTCTATCCTTTTGAAGGGCGATGTTCAATTTGGATAATTGCTGACAATATCGTTCTGTTGTAATTGTCTGATTGCGTTCCAAGAGTTCAAAATACACAATACCCTTACAATTCCACCAAACACAAAGCATTACTTTTTTTGATGGATTTCGGCCTTCGAAGTTGTTAATGGGGCTTGTCCAGGTATATCCCAATGTCTTTTTCTTGTCACGTTGTACACGACCCATTTCTCATCTTCTGTTACCAAACGATGCAAAAAAGGTTCATGTTTTTGTCTCGCACTCAAAGCAAAGCACGTTGAAACATGATCCAATAAATTGGCAGCCGACAATTGATGAGGTATCCAAACGTTGTACCGCGAAACCATCCCCATACGCTTCAAATGTCTTAATACGGTTGTTTGGTTGACTCCCATCATCGACGCGATCTCCCTGGTGGTTAGACGTGGATTTGTGTCAATTATGACTTTTAACTTGTTGTCATCAGACTTCAATGGCCGCCCGGTACGTGGTTTATCAAATAGTGAAAAATCCTCAGATCGGAATTTTGTAAACCATCTTCGTACCTGTCGAACTTTGATGACATCTGCTCCATACACGTCGCAAATGTTTTTGGTTGCCACACTCGCGGTATTGTCTTTACGGAATTCATAAAGTAAACAATGACGTAAATGCACTTTATCGACCGACATTTTGAAAAAATACAAGGGCTTTTCACTGTACTCTGGCCAGGCCAAAACCGAATAGAAAGTAGAGGTAAAGCATCCTTTATACAATGGAATCATTTAAAAGAAGATACTATTCATCATTTCTTACCTGGGATCATAAAAAAACTATCATTACTTTTGCATCAACCCAATAGATGAATCCAGTAGTTTACAAGGGAAGTATGCTGAAGAGTTAACAATTTATGAGTTGTCAGGGACGCTGAGTAGTTACTTTATCACTGTCCTTACTGATGATACAAAAAATGGTTCCAGGCAATTTCACAAAATGTAAATTTTGTAAAGCATGTTGAATTTTGATGTATGAAGTGTACTCTATTTTGATAGTAAAATTGTTAGTTTGAAAAGTGCTAACTTTATTCCTGTTTCTGTAAGTTTTAATTATGGCTATTTCAATCATCGTAAACATTGATGTATTTTTTAAATATCTTTTAATATAAATAAAAAATTAGGTCTGCATGATTCACCATACACATAAATTAATTTAACTACTAGAAACTGCTGAAATGCGCATGCTAAGATGGTCAGCTGGTGTGTCCCTAAGAGACAAAATAAAAAGCTCACGCATTCGTGGAAGCCTAGGTGTTACAGACATCAACAGCAAGATGGAGGAGAGGCGATTGAGATGGTATGGGCACGTTGGATGCAGAGCACCCGATCACATTGTGAACCAGGCAATCTCCATGGATCTTCCTCGAATAACAACCAGAGGGAGACCAAATAATTCATGGGTGGTGCAAAAAGATAACCTGATGCAGAGGCACGGCCTGGGGGACGTAGTCCGGGACAGAAGAGCATACAACCTGAGGACGAGGAGAGCTGACCCCAACAGTCTTCGCAGACAGTGAGTTGAGACGGAACCAGGGAGAAGAAGACATAAATTAATTTAATAACAAGAAAGAATCTTGATTATAATTTTATGCCATAAATTTATTGACAATACATGGAATTAATTTTTTAATAGGAAAAAGATGAAGTAGAAAATTAAACAAATGTAGTCTTGATTCTTTTATTATTAAAAAAATATAGGCAGTCAACAGTTAATAATAAAAAATAACTGAAAATAAATTATACACTTAAACTACGTATGAGCCAAAATACCTTCAAGTAAATAACATATTTACAAAATGAACCCTAATTCATGAAATCAAAAACCTCGCAATATTGTTTAAAAAATATAACAATGTTCAAAAACAATAGTGTAATCAAAATATGATTTCATCATCATATGAAAAATAGTTAATAAATACTTAATTAAAAGATACAATAACCCAGTCAAACTAAAAGTATTTATAATCACAGTAAAACTAAGATGGCTTTTTAACGGGTCTAAAAGAGTAGTTGGGGTTAGATGTCGAAAATGAAAATTCATTATTAAGATTCAAATTTTGTATCCCTGATGCACAGTAGGGAGTATTTAAATTAATCGAAGGTCTACTATTTATTACACTCTGATTCATTGTTGAATTGGGTGAGTAAAATCTTTCAAAACCAACGGAATTCTTGTTGTTATTATTATTATTATACATATATCTATTATCACTAAAAATACTATCAGACTTTCTTAAATATTCACCTGCGACTGATTCTTCCTGTGAGGCAGGATACGAATTGACAGGTTTAAAAGAACTCGATGCTAAAGACTCAAAGCCTGAACTTTGACTGGATGATCGACTAGTATCATGAACATTGTACAATTTCTTAGGACTATCTGTTCCCCAATAGCCTCCCGCGACCCACGACTGTTGTGTGCTTTGGGTAAATCTACTCGGTGACAGTATCGGTCGCCGTATCGTCACCGTCGGGGAACACATCAATAATGTTGGACTGACAGTCTTGTATTGTTTTGTAGAAAACACATGTGGCTTGGTGTAAGGCCAATCAAATTTATTTCCTAATGTTAATGTACTGATGCTTTCATCTAAGCCTGAAGCATTGGTACTCTTTTGCCATAAATTCGGTCCTGTCATCATAGAAAATGCTTTTGACGGCGGTGAACTGTAACTCTGAAATCCGTTTAAAGGTTTGTTATATTGCAAACTGCAAAAAGATGTATTCGCCCAGTTTAATTTTTCATTATGTTTATTTTCTAAAAAGTAGTTAGGTTGACTTTGATTCATGTAATCCGGGGTAGAAGTTCTGTTTTGAGGGATATCCAAATCTGAATCATCATCACTGATAAGGTCTTCTTTATCTTCAAACGATGTACAAATTGAAGAGTTTGATAAATTTTTCATGTTCTTGAAAACCGTTGATTTTTTTTTATTCTCTGCTGTTTCTTTTGATAATATCTTCGAATTGAACATCAGGACACTGGCAAGAAGTAACTAGAAATAATTATTTAAAAAATTAAATCTCATATATATTTCAATTTAAATATACCATGAAAAAATTGTGTGCATAAATGGGGCAAATGAGCAGGAATGTTCTTATTTTGTTTTTTATTCAATTAACGGATTATTAAAAAAAAATCATTAGGCCTTGGCCACACAGGTAGGAGCCTCGCTTGGTGCTTAGAGCTACGCTGCGAGCTAGGTGACATATCCTAGCGAATCAACGCACCGCATACTATCGCAATGGCCACACTGCATGCTTCGCGCCACGCTACGTGACTATTAGTCACCTAGTGAGTCTCCTAGCGAACAGACCTGTTGGTTAATTTTATTGTGTCACCAAGTGATTTTACAAGATGGAGGAAGTTTTATTCCGCAATTCTTTGTAGAGAAGTTGAAACTCTCCACTCCATACTTCTAGATAAATTAACATTATGCATCCAACGAGTTCGAATTTGAGACTTTCGAAATTTTAAACTTAAATTCTCTGAGAGAAGTAGCTTTCTGGTTAGTTTTGAGAGTGGCATCGTTTGTTGATTCAACCGCTCCCAAATATCAAATGAATTTGTGCGAAGCACTTTGGTGTGGCCAAGCCTGAAGTCATCTAGTCTATTAGTCACGTAGCACCTAGCTTAGCCCCTATCGAAGCACTTTGGTGTGACCTTGGCCTTAACCCTGAGAGCGCTACGAGAAAAAAATATAATTGTCTATCTAGTGCTGAGATATATTTACGATTCGGACGTTCGTGATAAATATTTATTTTAAACAACAAAAAAAACAAAAAAAATATATTTTTACAACATAAATATATTTTAGAATATGTACCCTTGTATTCTAAATGAACGATATTCATTAAGAATACAAGGGTAGAACAAATTTCTTCCACTGCTATAGCAGTGCGCCGATCTCTCAGGGTTAATCAAGTCGATAAGTAGAAGTGGGAAAAATCTATAATCATTATTTTGATTAATAAAAATCTCAATTCAATAATCTGGGATAATAAGAAAGTAAGCGCCTTGTTTAACAATTTAAAAAAATCCTAATAAGAAAAAAATAATTTGGAAGATAAATCTATAAATACACATTAGAACGATTAACATAATATATTCATTGTTTGATTCGATACCTTTGTTTATTGAGTATCTTAAATTACGATAATGAATAAACAAAGGTATCCTTGATTGATACCTTTGTTTATTGAGTATCTTAAATTACGATGATTAATAAACAAAGGTATCCTATTGAAATCTACATTGAAAAAATATATTACCTGAAATACATGGAGATATTTGTCATCCTTCCTTGAAATATAATAACTTGTCGCCCAAATGGCAACATTTATTAAATATCGAAGAGACATCCCAAATTCTGACAAATATAACATAAGCTGTAAACCTATTCCAACCGATGTCAGAACTTGTAAGCTTTTGGATATTGAGATATTAGCAAAAGCCAAATCAAATATTATGGTCTTCGAGTAGTTATATTTAGAAAAACAATAATCAGTTATGTGAACAATTCCTGGTAATGTTATAAATGCTTCATAATAATATTTTGTGGAAGATTTGATATTTTCATTTACCAACGTTGTATTTGTGATCATATTTTTGATATCCTTAAAATGTTGTTTCACATTCCTCAACATTAGTTTTGATAAAAATAGGTCTGCATTCAAGCAAATATCTGACAATACAATAATCAGCAGTAAAATTGCCAGTATTTTAATAAAATTTCCAATGATTTTCTTAATCGCTCCAACTATTGTAGAAATCTTAGTCTGTTTTGTTTTCAACTTGATTGGATTTTTTTTCTTAATCAAAAAATTTCCCTTCTCCTTCAACAGCTTCCTATTTACATACTTCTTGCAATCATGGCACAGTTTATAGACTTCTTCCAAGTGTGAGCTGCAAAAAAATCAAAGCAAGGTTTAATTTTATTTAAAATAATATTTGCACAACCACCAGAAGAATACCAATACAGGGAATAATTTAAATTAATGAAATGGGACAAATATTCGTAAAATATATTTTTAAAATTCAAGCTTTTACTTTGTGGGAGTATTTTTAAAATTATTTCCTTATACTTTGCCCCATCCTTTTCCCTCCCATAAAATACCAGTACTCCAGTAATTTTAAGAATGAGGCTTTTGCATAATCTGCGTGTGGATATTAAAGCTCCTTGATTGAGCTCATATTAAAGGGATGTTGACAGCATATCACATTGAATGTATAATAAATGGTAGTGATTTGACCTAAGTCATACATTTGAGTGTAACTTCTAAAATAGCAATACAATAAAAAAACACTCCAATTTGATAAATTAAAACACATCCTGAAAATAATGTGGTTTACTTAGTGGTGTGAATTTCATAAATTTTCTTTAAAAAAAAAACAATACTTTTGTTTTCAGTCTTTTCATTTTAGAATTTACTGCCTTTTTATTTATATCTTGTTTTTATTGCTTTACATCTGAGTATGATTTTTTTATTTTATTTTATACATGACAAGAAATATACATAATTTGCGAAAAAACAACAGGTAACTTCATTCGGACACACAATTTTAATGGATCTGGGTTTGTTGCCTTTCATATGTCGTGTCCCCAGTAAACTAGGCTTTTGCCTGTATCTCACTGAGGACATGACTTGCCTGTATCTCACTGAGGATATGATAATGTTTACATTTTATTTAAGGTATTCTTTAATTTAATTTTTCAATAAAAAATTCACTGGCCTAGATTACGTTATACGAGTATATCGTTTACTAAAAAAACTTTTCTTATAAACCATAAATAAAAATAATAAGTATTGAATAACAGTAGAACTAAAATCAGGGCTTAAAGTTCCTTCTAATCTACTTTACAACTGTGCAAAAATTACATTCTTAACCATTTGTTTACTGAATTTAAAAAAAAAATCGAAGTAGCTACTGGATTTATTTTTTTAGAAATAAGGATGTAAAACCGTAAATGTAAAAACATAAATAAGATATAAAAGTAACCAAAAAAACAAAATTTACCTCTTTGTTCACTTGATAATTTGTAAAAATATAAACTTGAAAACTAGCTCAACAACGCACGTGTTAAACGTTCGCGACAGTGGCAACAAGTGAACTAATATGGCAGTAATTCAAACAATAAAATGCACTATGGGGGTAGGCACTGCCATCTTTTCCATAAAATAAAATACTGTCAAGTCCCATCCCATCAGAATTCGTTGATTTATTTATTTTTATTTATTATTACACATGACAAGAAATATACACAATTTGAGAAAAAACAACAGGTAATTTGATTTGGACATATC
Organism: Odontocerum albicorne; assembly: GCA_949825065.1. Taxonomy (NCBI): domain Eukaryota; kingdom Metazoa; phylum Arthropoda; class Insecta; order Trichoptera; family Odontoceridae; genus Odontocerum; species Odontocerum albicorne. The sequence goes on along the minus strand of OX463840.1, from coordinate 3,989,887 downwards.
ATTTTAATGGATCTGGGTTTGTTGCCTTTCATTTGTCGTATCCCCAGTAAACTAGGCTTTTGCCTGTATCTCACTGAGGATATTTAGCATGAAAAAATAAATCGATACTTCTTTCCGATTTTTGATAACACAAAAAACCCTGTTGCACGCTCTCATCAACCTGACAAACAGTGACACTCAACTACAACTGGAAACATCTTGCGAAACTCAACTCCTCACACATTATCACTCCAGAAAGACCAAAAATATTCATCCCACAATATACCGCACACAATTGATGGTTTTCGTTTCTATAAGGTTTTTATTCCTTGGGACTTCAGAGTACCGTCAGTAAATAAAGGGTCAAAATGAGTTGAATATAGTTTTAAGGCCCATGTGAAGATTTTCTATAGTTTCATTAGTATACACAGGTACATATTGTTTCAGAAAGACTTTTTTTCTTCTAAAAAGGACAACAAATAAATAATATTCCTTAGCGTACCAATTATCTGTACTGTTTTATCATCACCCATGAGAGACTCGATGAATTGGTGGACACCCATCCTACACTATACACTAGTGTTACTATAGGGGAATTCACAGTCTTAGCCCAATATATCAGGACGTGGAGTTCCAGGCTATTGACCAACCGAGATGGAGATCTTTTATGGTATCTGTGTTCCTGATAGAATGTATAGTGATGATGAGGTTGTCTATGCCTTCAAAAAGAAGAAAAATGATACCACCTATAAACAATAAGGTTGGATTCCGACTTGACTGCGTTCATACTACGACCTATCTTAAGCAGCTGGCCGTGGCATGCCGTATGACAAGGCCTGCATACAATATTTTATTATGTATCAAGACAGATTGTTAGGTTGACTGCTAACAATTTTTTTTACCATTGGAAGTTCACGCACCTATTGGGTGTACAAATTAGTTCGGTCCGTTTTTTGTGTTCAAAAATGCATTTATTTCTAAACAAAATGAAGGAACAGATCAATTAAAGTATTGTCCATCGCTGGCTACTACTTTTTCCCATCTCTCAGGCAATTTTCGAATTCCGTCTCGAAAAAATGACTCATCTTTTGAGGCGATCCAAGTTTGGAGCCAATTTTCGGTTTCTACGAAAGAAGTGAACCGGTGACCTGCCAAATCGTGCTGCATCCTTCGGAACAACCAGTAATCAGAAGGAGCAATGTCCAGGGAATACGGCGGGTGCGGTAAAACATCCCATTTGAGCGTTTCCAAATATTTTTTTACCACTTTTGCAACATGAGGCCGAGCGTTGTCATGAAGAAGAATAACTTTATCATGTCTTTGCTCGTATTCCGGCTGTTTTTCTCTCAATGCACGGCTCAAACGAACTAATTGTAGCCGATACCGATCGCCCGTAATGGAAACGCCAGGTTTCAGCACCTCATAGTAAACAACACCCCTTTGGTCCCACCAGATAGAGCATGATCTTCGAACCATGTATGTTCGGTTTTGGTGTTGATGTTGAGGTCGATGGCAACGATTGACCAGGCTTAGCGTAGTATTTTTTCTTCTTGGGGTTGTCGTAGAATATCCACTTCTCATCTCCAGTTACAAAAAACCTTTTCTTTGTTGCCTTTGAATCAGCTGCTCGCAAGTGAAAAATCGCCTTTCAACGTCTCTCGGTTTCAGTTCATAAGGCACCCAATTTCCTTGTTTTTGAATCATTCCCATGGCTCTCAATCGTACGGAAACGGCTTGTTGAGTCACTCCCAATGATTCTGCAAGCTCCTCTTGCGTTTGACTCTGACCTTCTTCGAATAATGCCTCTAATTCTTTGTCCTTAAAATGTTTTTGGCTGTCCAGAGCGAGGCTTGTCTTTGACGCTGAAATCTCCATCCTTGAAACGTCGAAACCATTCCCTACATGATTTATCAGTTGGAGCAGCGTCACCATAAACTTCGACAAGCATTCGATGGGCTTCAGCTGCACTTTTCTTCCAATTAAAGCAGAAAATTAAAACCTCCCGCAAATGCTGCTTGGTTAACACAAAATTCGACATTTTCAACACTGTACAAAACAAGGTTTTTGCATGAAACTCAAAGCAATATAAACTGAATATTATTGGCAAATGTCTAACCTCTCTGAAACCGCCAAAATCGGCTGTCACTGTGAACCATTCATAACAGCCAGAGCCATCTTTTGGAAACGGACCAAACTAATTTGTACTCCCAATATTTAGTGTTTCAGAAAGCTTCCATAAATAACACCAATTTTCTCTTTTCTTTTAAATTTGATTAACTTTCTGAATATAATTTTTACTGTCTCATATCAAAGAATACTATCATTAATGAATATATAAGTATGGTGTAAGCTGCATATTGAAAATATTAATAAGCAATTATATCACTATACATACGTAAATGCATCAATTTCTCGATCAAAATTCTTCTCATTCATTGGTTTGAAACTGGCCAGCTGCATGACTTTGAGCTGTTGGTTGGTATTACACTTGTGACAAAGTCCATTATGGGCTGGCTGCGGAGAGCGGCGGTTTCGATTGAAGAAGTAAGAAAGTTTGGTTTTTGAAGACTGCACAATAGGTTTGTTGTAATCTCCATTCTAGAAAATAAAATACAGTTAGATTTTTTTTGAGTTTGGCATGGAGTACATGTTATTTCACATTCACTTGCGTAATGGGCCATTTAGTGTAACATATAATACAATAATTGCACTACAGCAAACATAATAGTTTGTTGGTGCCCACCTTGATGTATGGGAGTGAAACATGAACTTCAGAATTGTTCTGTGGAGATGTGCGCATTCAAGAAAATGTGTAGGGTGTCAATGTATAAAAAAAATGAAAAATTAGACATCAGAAATAAATGAATAGTAAAAGTGAATGCAATCAGTAAGACGAAGAATTTTCTTGTAGTGCCTTGACCATTGAACGTTTGTTTTAATTTTTGGCTGCCCGGCTGAACAGGTGTTTGGCAGAACCACTGTTGCAGGTTCTTCAATCATGATGTTTGCCTTCTCTCAAGACCTCAAGTTTGCTCTGGATTCATCAGGATGGTGCATGGCATATTCGATATTGTAAGTTTTGCGCTTTACTCTTCTAATGAGCTATTTGTTATCCTAGCCAATATCTCTTCGTTTCGCACTCTGTCCATTCAACAACAAATTTATTTTGCTCAATATTTTACTTCTGTGAGATTTTTTTATGAATACAGAACTTTATTTTTCTTCTTGAAAAGTTTGATTTAGATGTTGAATTTAATTCAGTAACTTGATAAAAAAATATTTTACCTTCATAAACTGGTTTCAGAAATTAAGATGTCAAGCATATTTTTTATAACATAAAATTAGCCTTAATATTGTAAAATGTGTTATTTTCACGTATACTTACTTTAGAAAATCCATTATATTGTTGACATTTCTGACAAAACCACGAATTTCGAGATATATACTGAACCCAATCATTATTGTTACAAAACCAACAGTTCACTGGAAAGGGTATTCTCCTGAAAAGAAATAAGGATTTGTAATGAGTAAATTGTTGATTAAATATTGTTAAAAGTATAATGTGACGTTGAATATTTAAAAATAACATACGATTCATTGTGAAAACATTGCGCAAAAAAAGTGATTTAATAAGAGCAGGCGGGAAAACCAGATAACCTCAACATAATACTTACCAAAAATTAATAGCTAATATTATACTTAAAATAACACTTATACCAACTAAACTTGCGACTAGTATATATTTTAAATTAAAACTGTCCTCCATTATAAAAATATTGGTAAAATTGTCCACATTTACTAAAAAACTTTACTAATCAAACGCGAAAAGCGCGCATGCAATTTTTTATCCCCCCCGCATTTGACCACCATTTGTCAAAGTTTTGGTTTGACGTACATTTGTATTTTTCCTCTATGAATTTAAAAAATCCAAAGTCGATGACTCTTCTTGAATAATAACCGTTAACTCATAATATTTATGATACGATATGGCATAAAAAGTTTAAGGAAAATATTTATTTCAGATTATCTATATATTGTATGTTTTTTAGTTTTAAAGACTTGTCATATTGTGCAAGCATCGATTCATAATGTCTCCATGACTTTTTAAATTGTGATATTAATTTGTGAATGTAAATTACATATTATTTTGCCTTAAATGGTTTATCAAACGAAGACAATCTGATGTTTAGTAAAAAAGAAAAATTATTTAGTAGCGTGTATTGAAAGAATATATTCAAAATATTTAGAAAAAGAAACAATCATCTAAAAAAGTAAAAGCGGTGGTAGTCGACAGGTATTTGCAATGTTTATTTATTCATATTTTGTCTTAATCCTAGTTTTAATATTGAGATTAGTCCCTTCCATTTGTTTTTGTTATCCACAATCAGTGATCATCAGAAAAATGTTTTTGAGTACTAAATGAAATTTATATAGAACAAGTATAAATTTTACTTCATTGGTTATTTTTAAACTTGTTTTCGTATCAAAGGTATTAAACTACTATCACCCAAAATGTTGCCACTTAAATAGCACCGGGCGTTTCCCGATTGAAGTCCTCTTCGGTGCACATCGAGCTCCTCCAGCACTAGCAAGTGTCACATGGATTGCTCCTTAACGCAGACACACACCCAATCCATCACTTGCATTCCGCAAAACGCTAACACCCAAAATATTAAATATCGAGGTATGCCACTGGCAATAAGAACTATTGTATGCTTGCCGTAAACTGTAAAAAAATAGAGTGGTGAGGTGGCCATTGATAGGACAGGACATTTTTTTCGTTTGAGTGGTTTATTTTTATAGAGACACCGACTGTGGTGTTATTGTTAAAGCAGGAAAAGTTATCTGTTGCGATGGGCAAGTATTGTCGTGAATAGGTTGTTTTTCCTGCTAAGAGGGTTCGTTGCCATTATACAAAAATAAGCTTGTAATAGGAGATGAGTACTTAAACTCTGTAATGGGAGATGAGTACTGAACTCCTATATGTGAAGGAGTATACGCCAGTGTCAAGTGATGAAAAAGAAATGTCAAATCCAAATCATCGACACCTGTCAACTACTCACGTGCGCGAGATTTTAGGTTATTCGATTGTATATGGTCTTACATTTTTGTATTTTTTTATATTGCATGGTTAAGGATTTTCTGACACCATGATTTCAGTTTTAGAAATTTCTTTGCTGTGTAATTTTGAAGAAGATTTGGATGTGAGTGGTAAGGAATTTGTAGAAATTTTGACCATAACATTTTAAATCCCGTTTGACATTTGTACAATTTTATACATATTTTTTATTAGGAGGTTAAAACATTTGTGATTATTTTTTAAGTAATATTATGATTGAAAAGGCGTTTTGGTTTTTACAAAATATAAAAACTGTTAAATTTTGGTAAATGAAATAAAAAATATTACTTATATGTTAATAAAATTACGAAAATATGAACTTTATACATATATGATCAGTGATATTATATTTTTTAAAAACATCTACACGATCACAAGAACCTTAAAGGAGCATTGGTTAATTTCCTCTTTTATGTCCGTCGAGCTAATTGCAGTTTTACCAATTACATCATAAAGATTGTTATCAACGACCTTACAAGCTTAAATAAGCAGGAGTTGTGAGCTGTCCAGCATTACTACAAAGATTAGCGTTAAATGTTCCTAACAATTACACTAGACTGCGCCGGCAAGAACTGTTCTCAATAACATACGCGAGAACGGGTCTTCCAGCCGCTATACCTGTTGGAAGGGCCTTAACTCTTTTGAACGGGACTGCTTCGGATATTGACATATTTCATATCACATTATTAAAAGCAAAAATAAATTTTCTTCTAAGATTCAGCGCGTTAGAAAGCACTCATCAACATACTTAAATGACTTTGAATATATGTGTATCATATGTTTGTGTGTATATATGTTATGCATATACATTATTTTTTATTTTATATAATTTTTCCTTATTTTTAATGTTAACATTTCTTGTATTTTTCAAAGTAATTGTTAAAGCTTGTTTTGAGAAAATAAATAAATATAAGATATGTGAAAAAAAAAAGTTTTGCTACTTTTTAAGATACAATGTATGTACCCAAGTCAGATATTAACATGCCTTTCTACTACCTAAAACGCTTTTGTATCTACATAATTTTTCTGGTGAATTTTTACAAATAAATATATATTCTGTGTGGAAACTTATATTTAATTATCTCAGTTATTAGTTGGTAGAATACACATTTCGTTACTGTTACTTGTATTATTATGTTGTGAGTGAAACATGGACGTGGAAAAGACTGAAATGAGCCGAATAAACACTATAGAAATGCGTGCACGGAGAAGAATACATGATTTGATAATGTATGACAGAATACAAAACAAAGTGACTAGGGACAAATGTAAACTTAAAGCTAGTGTGTTGAGTAAAATGAAGAAAAACATTGTGAAATTGTAATTTGTTTATCAAACACAGTTTATTCCACTTTTTGTAACGATAATCCTACCGGTTTCAAGGCTTTCACTTCATCATCAGGGGAGCACAAAAAAGTCTTGTTTGTGCTCCCTGTTGGGAAAAGGGGAAAGCCTTGAAACCGGTAGGGTTACACTGTTACAAAAAGTGGAATAAACAGTGTTTGTTAAACAAATTACAAAGTCTTTAAACCTCCACAATGTTAATGCCTTAACTATAAACAATATATAAACATTGATCTTTTTCTACTAATTTGTTCAGTCAATTCCACTGAATATGACGGTATAACCCTACCGGTTTCAAGGCTTTCACCTCATCATCAGGGGAGCACAAACAAGACTTGTTAACTTAAAAAGTAGAATAAACAGTGTTTGATAAAACAAATTACAATGTCTTTAAACCTCCACAATGTTAATGCCTTAACTATAAACAATATATAAACATTGATCTTTTTCCACTAATTTGTTCAGTCAATTCCACTGAATATGATGGTATAACCCTACCGGTTTCAAGGCTTTCACCTCATCATCAGGGGAGCACAAACAAGACTTGTTAACTTAAAAAGTGGAATAAACAGTGTTTGATAAAACTATAAATAATACATTATAAATGGTTTGGGCATGTAGAATAAATTAAAGAAGAAAGTCTAACAAAAACAAATATATAGCGCAAATGTGAGTATGGTAGAGGAAAACCAAGGAAAGTATGGTTGGGTTAAGTGTATGATATTTTGAAAGAACGAAATGTAGAAAGTCAGAGAAATTGTATGAAAAGGTGTATGGATGTGGAAAAGGCGAAGAATTTATATCAAGATAGGAAAGTTTGGCACCCTATTCTCTTAGCCTTTCCCGCCAGGGAAATGGTGTGATGGTATGTATGTACAAAATTACACAAGACACATTTTTTGGTCCATTTGAATATACCCGTAGGATAAGTCTATTTTGATCATGTATGTACAGTATCCAGCGGTAAGTAATTCACATCGGGCTTAAGAAAGAGACTCTCGGCCATAATCGGCTAACTTCGGCTTTGTAGAGCGTCGTCTCTGTCATTCATACACGTGTTCCGTCGCGATTTGTCAGTCGTTGTCAAGCGTTCTAGGGACAGAGACGACGCTCTACAAAGCCGAAGTTAGCCAATTATGGCCGACAGTCTCCTTCTTAAGTCCGATGTGTATTACTTATCGCCGGGTACTGCACATGTACGAGTATGTGCAAAAAATATCAAGCCTGAAAAATGGATCAATTTAATGGTTTGACTCCATCATGAAAATAAATCCATACAAACCCATTGAATCGATGTGGCATTCTCAAATATTTCAGATAAAATGTGTTGAACCCTAAATTCTTAGGTAGAAAACTACAAAAATCATCGTTAATGTTTTTTTTTTTTTTACAGATTTGCCAGATATAATTCAAAGCTTGTGGAATGGACAATGGCATCTAGCAATAACAGATGAGATTTACGAATCAGTTTCCAAAGATGGTTTAAGATCTTTGATGGAACGTGTTTCTGAAATTGATTCAAAGGATGAGTACCATAAATTATCGGCTTGTGGTGTTGCAGCATTTTGCGCATTTTGTGAAGTTAACTGGACTGGACCTTCGACAAAATCGGCAGAATTAATTCATGGAAAATTTTCTAAATATTTTGAAAAGCCTCTGGAGGCATCAAATCATGAAGAAATATATCCCACAATCCTGTATCCAGGTTTATTATTGTTGGCTTCGGAAATCTTCAATTATCTTGCTGAAAAGAAAAACAATTTGGTGAGAGAAATCTAAAAATATTTGCATCAAGCTTAGTTAAAAATTTATATATTACATAAAATTTATATTGCGTTTATATCTAAAAAGGTTCTGAAATAAGTTACCAGGTCTGTAAATATGAAACCGGAATTTGCTCATAGATGAATACCTCCGGAATTTTCATACACTAAATGTGTATTTTCTATAAAAAAAGTCCGGTTTCATATTTACAGACCTAATATACGAGCGTGGTCCGATAAGTACTTAGCCTACAAAAGAATAACAAAAATTTTGGAAAAGTGGCAATTTATTTCTCAACATAATCTTTGAGTTCGATACACTTGACCCAGCGATGCTCCAACTTCTTTAACCCGTCTGAAAAATACGTTTCATCACACCTTTTGAATCCCAGAAAACGGTGGCCATCACCTTTCCGGCCGATAGGACAGTCTTTACCTTCTTCGGAGCACGTTCGCCGGGTGAAGTCCACTATTTCGACTGTTCCTTGGTCTCGGGTGTGTACCAGTGTATCCATGTTTCGTCGACGGTCACGAAACGACGCAGAAACTCCTTCGGATTGCGCTTAAACATTGTCAAACACTACTCTGAAGTGGTCTCACGGTTGCGCTTGTCCGGAATGAGCAAACGCGGCACCCATCGCGCCGACAGCTTTCTCATGCCCAATACTTCATGTAGGATATGACCCACGCGGTCTTTTAAGATGCCTACTGTCTCAGCTATCTCGCGCACCTTCAATCGGCGGTCTGCCAATACGAGATCGTGGATTTTTGTCACGTTATCCTCCGTGGTAGTCGTTTTCGGGGCACCTGGGCGTGGCTCATCAAAAACCGATGTGCGACTACGTTGAAACTCGTTAAACCAATTTTTGACGGTCGCCATCGAAGGAGAAGAGTCACCGTACACAGCATCCAAGCGCTCTTTGATTTCGCTGCGTGATTTCCCTTTCAAAAACAAGAATCGAATCACCGACCGATATTGCTCTTTTTCCATTTTTCTCAAATTTGTGGACACGCTCGCTTCCACACGCTGTCAAAACAAAACTACGCTTCCGATTTGGCTGAAATTTTGACAGTAGCTGTCAACGAGAATGTACTACGTGATAAAAAATTGCGCTTGCGATAGTGGTGCCATCGGGCGGTGAGGCTAAGTACTTATCGGACCGTCCTCGTATAAATACATTCCGAAATCGCACATATGTCTCAAGATAAATGGCTGAAAATACATTTGAGAGGAGCTATCAAAAGGTCTGGGCTCATCTCATAACATCCCCCCAGCTGAGATACGCCCCACCAATATAGGGCAAGCCTATCACGTTTTTCAGCACACCCTTAATGTTTAATTTCAAACTGCTAAAATGTATTTTCATTCTTAGTATTGCAGTATATTTCTTGTATTATGGCTTTGCTTACAGCAATTCAAGATGGTCAATTTTAAAATATGTCCCTTTCTTCAAATAAGTGAATTTCATTTTACTTTTTGATTCTACCAATTAAGACTATGTGTCAATGACAAATGATTCGGACAGAAATTCCCAAATTTTCAGAAGTTTCCTAAAATCCCCAGATTTTCAGTAGTTTACAAGGGAAGTATGCTGAAGAGTTAACAATTTATGAGTTGTCAGGGATGCTGAGTACTTACTTTATCACTGTCCTTACTGATGATACAAAAAATGGTTCCGGACAATTTCACAAAATAAAATTTTTGTAAAGCATGTTGAATTTTGATGTATGAAGTGTACTCTATTTTAATAGTAAAATTGTTAGTTTGAAAAGTGCTAACTTTATTCCTGTTTCTGTAAGTTTTAATTATGGCTATTTCAATCATCGTAAACATTAATGTATTTTTTAAATATCTTTTAATATAAATAAAAACTACGCGTCCGATTCGGCTGAAATTTTGACAGTAGCTGTCAACTAAAATGTACTAAGCAATAAAAAATTGCTCTTGCAATAGTGGTGCCATCGGGCGGTGAGGCTAAGTACTTATCGGACCGCCCTCGTATGTATTTCTGTAATATAACTATAATAAGTATGGGATTAGTTAAATATGTTTTGAGGCTTTCATAGTTATTCATATCAGTTGCATAAGGTCTTTCATAGTGTTGTACCGCATGGTTTAGATTATGATGCTGATATTTCAAAAAACGTTGCAGTTTTCATCTTCAAGACTGGTTCGTATCGACTTATGGCGAAGCTGACGATGAAAACACAAAAGTTACACGGTACAACACTCCGAAAGACCTTATAGAACTGAGGATGGGATTAGAATATGTGAAAAAATAGTGTATGACAATATGGAATAAGAACATTAGAAAAAAATGCAGATTTAAAGAAAACATAGTGATTTAGATCAGAGGTCTCCAAACTTTTTAGCCTAAGGGCCACACTGACTCCTCCACTAAGTCCCAAGGGCCAAGACCTAGCTGTAACATACTGTAGTTTTGAATTACGTGCAAATGTTCATACTGGGACTAGCCGGCGAGTGAGATATCTATGGCGCAGGGTGCGGGGGTGGACTCCGCTCCGTTCGCAATTTTGGTTGGTGGTTGGAAGTTTTTAGGATAAATCTCATATCATTGATTACAGTTTAAATGTTTTATTTCATTATGTATGTCAGTTATTGTGTTTCTTAATTGGTCGTTAAATAAAAACATCTGATTATTATTTTGTATAATTTATTTACATTGTAAATTTTACAATGTAATCCGCGGCATATCCGGCTCACTACCACGGACCGGATTGGTGGTGATTGCGGGCCGGTGTTGGCCCGCGGGCCGTAGTTTGGAGACCCCTGCTTTAGATGAAGAAAGGAACATTGTTTTTTTTTTTTTTTATTAAACAAAGTAAAATATTGTACAAACATTTGTCAAGGCTATACCTATATACACATTTATTACTTAACTAATCTTAATTATATGTTATAATTTATGAACTTACTTAATCTTATTTTCCTACATGTCATTTTATTTTATTTTTTACAATCTTAATATATGATTTCTTAGAAATAATTAACACCTACATACTACTTATAACTAGATAACAATTCTTACACTCATTATTTAACAAAAACAAGTCCACTCGTTCAGGCTACTTGTATTCCATCACATTCACTCAGACCTTGGTCGTCCTAGCAAATACTGTAGGTGGACTAGTCAGGCAACAGATAATGCTTTGGGAGCTTGTGCTTATAACAGCCAAACCTGAGGCTGTGCGCAGAGTTGGTATGCTTTGAGAAGAGCACTTGATATCCTTGATGACTCGCCAGAGAGTACCGTTACCCGGTTCTAGGGCCGCTAATTTTCTCTGCCATAGCTGGTTTTTAAGTAGGCGGATTTCTTTTTTGATTTCATCTTGGAGGACAAAGGGAGCATTGTATTTGACATTTACAAAAATAAACTAAACGAGAAGTATAGAAGGGTTGAAAAATTTGAGAAGACCTAGAAAACCATGGCATGACCAAGTGAATTAAATTCTGATAGAGGGAAGAGCTATAATAAGAAAATATGCATAAGGTGTATGGATGTAGCAGAAGACAGAATTAATCGAATATCAATTATCTTTGCCTACACCAATAGGGACATGGCATAATGTTAATGATGATGAGTATCATAACAGCGTTTAGAGAACAAACTCTGTTCAATGGCAAAGTATATTATACATTAGGTAAAGATAGGTCACATTTACTTTTATTCTTTTATGAATAAAACTATCATCATAATAGTGTAGGTTTCTGCTACATGTTCACACAATATGATTCTAAAACTATCATCATAATAGTGTAGGTTTCTGCTACATGTTCACACAATATGATTCTAAAACTATCATCATAATAGTGTAGGTTTCTGCTACATGTTCACACAATATGATTCTAAAACTATCATCATAATAGTGTAGGTTTCTGCTACATGTTCACACAATATGATTCTAAAACTATCATCATAATAGTGTAGGTTTTTGCTACATGTTCACACAATATGATTCTAAAACTATCATCATAATTAGGAATTAAAACGTCAGTTTAGAGAAAAACAATTTTTCGATTTATAAAAAAACTATTTGATTTGTAAAAAAAACTATTTTACACCATCCCTTTGAGACATGACATTTCAAACGTCACAGGGGCCATGCTACATTTTCTTGAGTATAGTGATTTTTTATTGTATTGTTAAAAAATCTGTAAATAAATTATTAGTAACAAAAATTTTGTTTTCACCAAATTTGTTTCAAATATATCCTCAATTTAAATTTGATTTTTTAAAATATATTTTTAATATTAGGTCCTTACATATGAAATTGGCGTTTTGTTTGGGAGGAACATAAAGTTGATTTTTTTTTAATATAATATATTTATTTAATCAAAGTATGTACCATTGCTATCTATGCATTTTTGCCATCTCATAGGTAGTTCATCGATCCCTTTACTAAAAAAACCATTCGGACGGGAATCAATAAAATCTTTGAAGTCGGTTTGGACTGCCCCATCGGAGTTGAATTTTTTCCCTTGCAAGAAGTTATCCAAATTTAAAAAAAAATAGTAATCTGTTGGGGCAAGGTCCGGAGAGTACGGTGGATGTCTTAGACATTCCAATTGAAGCTCTTCTAATTTGGTAGCCGTCTGTTGTGCAGTGTGTGGTCTAGCGTTATCATGAAGCAGCAGTGGCCTAGAGCGATTAACCAGCCTCGGTTGTTTAGCAGCTAGCTTTTCCATCATGGTTTGCAGTTGCTGACAATAGACATCTGCCGTAATCGTCTGGCCAGATTTAAGAAAGCTGTAGTGAACGACACCAGCACTAGTCCACCAAACGCTCACAAGTAATTTTTTTGGAGTCAATTTTCGCTTGGGGCATGGTTTGGCTGGTTCGGCAGGGTTCAGCCATTGCGATGAGCACTTCCGATTATCATACAGGATCCACTTTTCATTACAGGTAATGATTCGATTCAAAATCCCTTCATTATTGTGCCGGTTGAGTAATGCAACGCAGCAGTCAACGCGCGTTTGTTGATTTGCTTCACTCAATTCGTGAGGTACCCACCTTTCAAGCTTTTTCACCTTCCCAATTTGCTTCAAGTGGATTAAAACAGTTTTATCACTAACACCGCAGCCTGCAGCTAACTCAAACGTGGTTTGCGATGGATCCGCTTCCACAATAGCCTTCAATTCTTCATTATCAACTTTGGTCTCCGGCCGTCCACGGGGCTTATTCTGCAGGTCGAAATTTCCAGAACGAAAACGTTGGAACCAAAAACGCACTGTGTTTTCTTTTGCGGCACCGTCACCATACACATCATTAATCCTTCGAGCCGTTTCTGCAGCACTGGTGCCACGGTGGAACTCGTACTCGTAAATAACGCGATATTTCAAGTTTTCCATTTTGTAAACTGAGTGACGCAAAGAAAAAAAACAATTGAGGAAAAAGCAAATGAATTATAATTTTCGAAACACAAATACTTGAGTAAATAGCTGTATAAATTTTAATTTGGAATTCCTAACCAAAGAGAAGATATTTGAGATCAAAGTTGCCAGTACGGCAAAACGCCAATTTCATATGTAAGGACCTAATATAATTCCTAAGCCGCCTAGTCTTCTCAACAATAAGGTGCGCTTACCACCTTGCACTGTTACTAATGATTTTACTTCCTTATCTTATGGAGGTGGAACACACAATACAATTTATTCTCCATTATTATGATTATTTTTAGTTAAATACAGTTTCTTTGAAAAAAAATTGTGATTAGTTATACATGAATTTTATCTGTACTTCTTGGAAAATTTTCTCACCAATTGGTATTTTTATAAACTTAATGGAAGATAGAGTAAATCATATTATTTTGTTGAAAAACTTGATTTAACCCTTCCTGTCCTGTGCTGTGTAACTAGTACACATTGTTTCTAAAAACTTTAATATCTCTATAAATATAATAAATACTGGGTTCAGATTTTAGATATTCCTCCGTAATACATTTACGCATTGAATGAAAAAAATAATATTAATAATAATTAGCACTTATCGGCCACATCAGAGCTATTCTGTGAAAATCGGGAATAAATTCACCAATACAATCAAACGTGTGCCAGTGTGTGACGTGGATATTCATTCTAAAAAACCGCTATGGGTGAGGAAGCGACGCTATTCACATCTCACTCTCACTTCGGTATATGGGAACGCAAGAAATTGAATCTCAGTTCGCTGGCTTCTCTCGCTCAGTAGGTCGGTGGCTTTCGTTAGAGGTGGTCGCTTCGCCCGTTTTGTGAATGTCATCCGATGTTTTTTTTTTTCATATTTTCAGCAATTGAATTTCAATTCTTATCACTTTTGATTTAATTAATTTAAGCGATTGGCTATGAATATTCTTATTTTTCCGATTTTAAATCGCTCATTTTTACATGTGTATTGAATACACAGCACCGGAACGCGCGGATTTTTTTAGCACAGGAAGGGAAAGGTTACAACAAAAAATTGGCCCTAACGACATTTATCCGAAAAATTCGAAAGTACTTTTCGTATAAATCAACTTACGCTATATACAGTACAACATGGCGGGTTTGTTACTATGTGAAAATGACTTCTAACCTCTTAAACAACCTTTTGTGAAAACTGACTAGGACCCTTTCAAAAATAAAATTGTGTACCAACAGGAAACGAACCCAATTGCTCATTTTTACATGTGTATTGAATACACAGCACTGGAATGGGCGGATTTTTTTGGTACAGGAAGGGAAAAGTTAAAAAATGGTAAAAACTCTTGATTTAGTTGAATTTTACAAAAAAAAAAAGCTGTTATATGAAGTAAAACATTCCTTACAATCGTATAATTTGACATTTTTCCAGGTAACACGTTGGTGGAAATTAAGATGTTACTATTTGTATCAAAAGACATTAGATGAAAATAGCCCTAGAATTTTTTCAATATTAGAAAATACACTTGGTCAACTCTCAAATTTAGATCATACTTTAAAGGATTACCCTAAATTGAGAATACTACTCCATATTGAAATGAGTCAGGCATATTTACTGTATGGTCGAGTACAAAACTCAGATACACATTTAAAAAAGGCTGTCAAATTGTCTGGTCTTAAATTAACATTAAAAGGTAAGTACAGGTTAAATGTTATTTATAAATGTTCCTACAATTTACTTTTAATGATATACTCGTATGTGATTCTTTTTTTCATTAATTTGTATTGTACTTTTCAATAAATTTTCAACTTTGTTGGCAAATCTTTACCAGATTAGGATCCTTTTATTATTGTCTTTTGGTACTATTATGCCATGTTTACACGAGTTTAGTACTTATCATTAGTACTTATCATTTGTACTAAGCTGCTCAGTGACAAGTGAGAAGAAATCGTTTACACGTTGGTGTTATGAAGAGGTATTAGTAGCACGACATACGTCCGGAATGGACAACCGCCGCCGCCGCCTTGTTTTGAGAAATGTGTTCAAATACCAAAAAAAGAACGAACGCGTGCGCTCACTTGCCATTTCAATTTGTCACTAAACACTTGCCGCGGCTGTTTAGACGACTCTGCAAGCGACAAATGCTTAGTTGAATTGTGGTGGGGGTAGCTGCTTGTCGCTTAGTAAATAAGTCGGCCTCCTATTTACTTGTACTTGCCAGATTTACTAATGCTTAGTACTAATATACTTTTTTACACGTGGATACAAGTGCGAGTGACAAGTGCGAGTGAGAAGCACTAATGACAAGTACTAAGCTCGTGTAACCATGGCATTAAGAACCAAACTCAAATCTTCCGGATAGAAGACAAATCAGTCTTGCGAATTTAACTATGGATGTCACTATAAATATTGCTAATTTCTTATTGTAAACATACTATGCGTATACAGAAAGTAAGTGTACTGAGGCTCTCACGACCGGATGGATTTTATTTTCGACATGTTGGCTATACTTCCGTGTAGCCTGACCCTTCCCCTCCGCAACGAGACCGGTTCGAGGTCAGTACGTTGAGAAGTATCGACGCGACAACGCGTTTCGTGAAAAATGTCAATCCAATCTCCCGCCAAGTGCGAAATACGCGACGTCATCCGTTATCTCGTTTGGAAGGGAAAACCTCCGGTTGAGGTTTATAATGAGGTGAAAACTGCATATGGTGATAAAGCTATGAATCATACAAGTGGTGTCGCGAGTTTAAAAACGGTCACGTCACACCTCTTCACCCTCCGCCAAAAAGTTCAAAACCACAATTTCAGCCAAGAAAATCATGGCATCTGTGTTTTGTGACTATCAAGGCATAATTTGAATTGAATATATGCCTCAAGGGGAGACCATCAACTCTGCAAGATACTGTGAGACCCTAAAAAAATTGCGGAGGACGATTCAGAACAAGAGGAGAGGCATGCTGACGAAGGGAGTCTGCCTGCTGCACGACAATGCCATACCACACACGGCCAACACCACGAAGGAACTGCTCGCCTCGTTTAAATGGGATGTCCTGAACCATCCCGCGCATTCCCCTGACCTAGCACCTTCAGATTACTATCTCTTTACCTCCCTGAAGCTGCACATGGGTGGAAAAGGTTTTCAACCGACGAGGAGGTAAAGGAGGAGGTGGAGAAGTGGACGGAGGGGTTGGCGGGAAACTACTTTGAGGAAGGCATCAAAAAGTTGATACCCCGCTTCATCACCTGCATTGAGAGGAATGGCGACTATGTCGAAAAATAGCTTACATATGTTCTACGGTAACCACGTAATTTTTTTGTTAAAATAAAAAAAATTGTAACCTACAAAAATTCAGTACACTTACTTTCTGGATATGCCTCGTATATTAGTAGTTCTCTATTTGATTTATAAAATTATTTTGTCATTCACTGTTTTCAGGAGTACTTGGAAAGCGAACCAAGTTCCAGCAAGATGCAGTGGCTCAGCTTGCTTTAGATGTATCCGTTACTCCTTCTGAATTCAGAATCCCAGCTTCAGTGACGCACGGAAGTCATCAACTCATCAAGCCACTCAAATTAAATGATGATCTCAGACTAGAGAACATTCAATATTTAGATATCAAGGAAAATATAAACATGACACTTTCTAGTTTAGAACAACAGATTTGCTTAGCGACTATGTATGTATTATTTTTTTATACTAGAAGTAAAACAAATTCTACATTTATGAAAATATATATTCATAAATGTAGAATTTATTTATCGTCCCCTTTTACACCGGTTCAAAAATTGTTAGCTAGGTATTTAAAATTCGTTCAGTATTACGGACCCGCCGAGATTCAAATTTCGAATTACTTTAGGAGAGAATCCAAGTATTCCTCTCTCGCTCTCTTGTATTCAAAATTCAATTCTCGTATTCTTTCTTTGGCGACAGCCGTCGTATGGGTTTTGGCCTATTTATACTATGATATGGTTGTGAGACCTCTTGTACAATAAAAGCAAAAAAAAAAATATATATACAGATTAGCACAAAAATAAAATTGAATAAAAAATAAACTTCTACAGCGTATGTATAAAATATTCTTTGATGCTGGTTTAGCGTGAAAAAAATATTTTCTTAAAGGAGTACATATTTTAAATTGCATTCATGTGTATTCCAATATGTTGTGTCAGTCTAAAAACATTTTTGATCTTTAGATTTCGATAATTGAATATTTGTATGTATTGTTTTCACATGGAAACATGCAATAGATATTTGTATAATGTTTATGAATTTGGAAAAAATAATCTTTCATTTGATTCTTGAAACCGTATAGAATCAACAATGCTAATTTTCAGTGTAAGACCATCTTAGAAATCCCAACGGAAAAACAAATCCACGTTACAAAATAAACCATTCGAAAAACAACTATTGGGTGTTAACATAAGTTGTGTCCATTTTTTCCAATTTAAAAATGATCACCAAAAGTAAAACTAAATGGTAAATGTTGTACGTCATTCGAAAGAAAATTTTTTGCTCTATAAGATTTGTGTTTGCTTTTACGTTACATATATTAGTTTATTTGATTACAAGCCTTCAAAATGGAATGGCAAGTAGACGAAAGTAAGCATTTTCGACACCTCCTTCTATTCGCGTTCAATCAAAGGAATAAAGCTGCCAAAGCTGCTCGCGATATTTGCGAAGTGTACGGTGAAGATGCTATGAATGAAAGGATAGCTCGTCGATGATTTTTGCGTTTCAAAGACGGTAATTTCGACCCAAAAGGCATGGAGCATTCCGGACGACCAGTGGACTTCGATGAGGACCGCTTAAACCATATTATTCATGAAGATCCCCTTCAAACCACCGTAGAATTGGCTGAGCAGATAAATTGTAGTCACATGACTGTATACCCCCATCTTAAATTAATGGAAAAAGTCCAGAAGTTCGGCACTTGGGTTCCACATGTTTTGAGTGAAAACAACAAAAATCAACGTTTGACAATTTCTGCTGGTTTGCTCGCACGTCATCGAGCTACGCATGGCCACAAGCAAAGGTTCCTTTACCGCATCATTATTGGTGATGAAAAATGGTTTGAAAATGGTTTTGAAAAATGTTTGAAGGGGATCTTCATGAATAATATGGTTTAAGCGGTCTTCATCGAAATCCACTGGTCATCCGCAACGCTCCATGTCTTTCAGGTCGAAATTACCGTCTTTGAAACGCAAAAACCATCGACGAGCTGTCCTTTCATTCACAGCATCTTCACCGTACACTTACCAAATATTGCGAGCAGTTTTGGCAGCTTTATTTCCTCGATTGAACGCGAAAAGAAAGAGGTGTCGAAAATGATCACTTTCGTCTACTTGCCATTCCATTTTGAAGGCTTGTAATCAATTAAAATAATATATGTAACTTAAAAGCAAACACAATATCTTGTAGAGCAGAAAATTTTCTTTCGAATGACGTATAACCTTTACCATTTTGTTTTACTTTTGGTGCTCATTTTTAAATTGGAAAAAAATGGACATAACTTATGTTAACACCTAATACATTCCTCGCTAATATTACCATACAAAAAAATAAACAAATTCCAAATAAATAGTTAAATTAAGTTTAAATTTAAATCTATAATGTTTTTTGCTAATATAGTATCTAAATATTGGTGACAAAATTATGTTAGATATTGCTTAGTAAATCTTTTTCTTTTTAAATACTGTCCTTTTTTCTTTTAATATCAAACAGTTGTATTTTACACCATTTGTTTCAATTATTTATTTATTTTTTGCAGACAATATATTCAACGTTCTCAACCAAAGGATGCTTTGGCTGATGAAGAATTGTTTCCATATATAAATTTACTCCTTGCGCAAGAAAACGGTCCTTGGGCCACGAGGATAAATGTTTTGCTTATGAAGTGTAAATTAGAATCAACTAACAAAAGAACAATTGAAAGATCCATGATGCAATGTGAAGAAATAGTCAATAGCTTTGAGATTCCTCTGACTAAAGTGACAAGCAGGTAAGAAAAATTTTTGGTGTCAATCTATGAAAGAATGTGGAACGAAGTCATCAGAAATTAATGTATGGGTAAAATGAATGGTTTCAGTAAGATGAAAAAAAGATTTTTAGATGGTTTGGACACGTAGAGAAATGATGAAAGAATAAATAAATGAGTGTATCTGTCAGAAATGCAAGATGAATGTTGAAGAGGTAGACTAGGGAAACGTAACTGCTTAAGAAAGAAGCTTTAAGATGGTTTTGGACATGTTGAGTGAAAGAATGACTAAGTGAGTATACAAGTTATAAGTGCAAAGTGTGTAGTTTGGCGAAAGCCAACCCATCAGATGGAGCTAAAGGAACAAATGGAATGGTACTTACGGGTGGATGATAAGGTCACGAAATCGGGTTGAGCTCTGCTTCGGGCTGAAGAGGTCGGTCACGGTGGTTGAGAACCCATTCGCACCGGTTCTTCGTTGATGAAGCGTACTGGCCGCCACCGGCCCTCACGAGGTGTCACCCCGATGATGGTCTGTGCACAAGTGTACGGGTCGACGGAATATGTTCGTCGCGTTAAAATCGTTATACCGCGACAATACTATATTTTAGAATAGGTGAGAACAATATTAAATGACTTAAGAGAATAACACCATTTCGCGCGACGGGGCCGGCAGTGACGACAGAGCGGCCCACTTTCGGGACGATATTTCACGTCACGCTCCGTCGTGAACAGTGTGCGTGTAAAAGGTAGACTGAGGAAAACATGGCTGTATCAAATTCACCAGATTTTAAGAGTTAAAGTGAGGAGTATGAATAATATAAATTGTGCATAACGAGATGGAGGAAGCTAAAGTTGTGTGCTTGGATTGAAAAGTTTGGAGATCTGTTCTCTCTTCCTATCCTACACGGGACACAGTGTGATGTATTGTAGATATGTATTGTATGCCACTACACTGAGTCATTGTCAGGTATTGATATGTATAGTAGAATGCAAAATTGCCACTACACTGAGTCATTTGAAACCATCCGCCATTTCGTATAAAATTAGATCACCCTTTTTGGCCGCAAGTCAAGCTTTATACGGATTGGACTTCTGGAAGAACTGACACTAGTTGGACAGCTGATACAAGACCCAAATGTCTCATTACCTGGATTTTATTTTGTTCACATCTTAGGTAGTTCGGACACACTCCAAACTGCTCAAGATGTGACAAGGTTGCAGTGCATGTAACATGCACATATGGGGTATTGGTAGACTCTCTTTCCTGTGTCTGTAGAAAGACATAGACCATGGACCACATCATCAACAACTGAAGAGTAAAACTCATAAACCACATAACAACCATATTTTGATTTTTTTTTTATCGACAAAAACAGTCTGTCAACAAGCGACAATATACCCATAAATGGCATATAAGTGAATTCAAACTAAAAGTGATTCTGTTTTACAACCAAAGATGTCACTGGGCACATCTCCACAAGCAGTTTACTCAAATACCGCACAGTTTTTTTCTTATAACTCTTTACGTATTTTTTGGCTCTTGAGTGGTTTTTGAGTTTTACTCTTCAACTGTCTTGTATATACTTTTTCTGGGTGACTTGGAGTTCTCCACTTTGCCACTGGAGATGTGATAAAATGGCGTGGTGACTTGTGCTTGCTGCATCATTTGAAGGATTTACAAAGAGAAAATTTGTATTTCAATTACTCATATTGCATTCTGGAACTTTCTGATAAGTTATTGTAGCTATGAATGTCTGAAATGATAAAGTACACCAAGGGTTGACTTGTGTGGCACATACATATAATTAAGTCTCACAAGCTATCAAGTTGATGAGAGTTTGTAACAGAGGTATTAAATAATTAATCAACAATGCATAAAAACCATCAATTTATTTTTCGTATATCATTTATTGTTAACCCTTTAAGTGCCGAAAGATATTAGTATGGCCGTACCCAGCAGGCCGGGATTTTTTCAACAAAAATAAAACCTAAAAAATTTATATTTTTTGTATACAGATATAAAGGATATTATGAAAACTTACTAAATATATACACCGTGGGGCGTTTGAGCTGCCGTTCACTCAGAAAAACACAGTTTAAATATTCGCAAAATGTCTGGGTTGTCACAACTTGACACAGAAAACACGTTTACTTATAAATGTAGTGGACTATAATATATTTTGTTAACTACAATAAAATCAACAAATTATCTGTATGATGTATATAAAGCGCAAAAGGTAAATAAACTATAAAATAAAACTGTCTATATAAACGTCGTATTATGCCGCAAAACTACCGCCAATAACCAAAGAATACATGAAAACACACTTTGTAAATAAATACTTTGAAAAATTAACAAAAATAACGCACAAAAGTTAAAAATCAACCATTGAAGAAAACTACAAACGAAGTCATTATAAATCATCGCAATTACGTCACAAAAAACTGTAGTCGGTAACCCTGTATCAGAGACACGTATTGACTGTCAGTGAAAGCTTTTAGAAAGATGACTGTAACTTTGATAATATCGGTAAATTGTAAAATTTAAATATTTCTTGATCATCCCAATAGATGTCACTATGTGTTACAATTTATAAATTATTACAATTGTATTTGATATTAGCTTGCGACAAGCTCAAAGGAGAGCGCGTTTACGCGTTCATTTTGTATGGCCGGCCTGGCGAGCACTGAATCGGAGAGCGCGTCAATGCGCTCGTGGCAGTGAACCGGTTAAGGCATTAACATTGTGGAGGTTTAAAGACATTGTAATTTGTTTTTATCAAACACTGTTTATTCCACTTTATGTAACGGTCTAACCCTACCGGTTTCAAGGTTTCCACTTCATCATCAGGGAGTACAAACAAGACTTTATTTTTCCATGTCTGTATGTCCTCAGTAAGATACAGCCACTACCCTTGTATACTGGGGAATACAATTATTTATCTTGTAAATAAATAAATAAATAAAATATGAACATCTGAAACTGGATCAATATTCAAGGGTAATTTAAAGGGTAAATTCCTAATGATATTTTAACTCCTTGTTTTAGATTATCTTATTTATGGGCAAGTGGTTTGCCTCCGTACATCAGCTGGCGTTCACTTCTGGCTGATTTGTTATTCAGTATTGGATTGGTCAAGGCTGCTTTGGACGTGTATCTCCAACTCCAATTGTGGGAAGAGGTCATAGCCTGTTATACTGTTTTAGAATTACGTCACAAAGTAAGTAGAAACATTTGTTACTATTTTGTATTGTTGAATAATTAAATTTGATTTGTACTTCAGAAATTGTAGCACGGGTCCTATGACAGTTCACAAATATGCCCCAATACAACCTTGTAACGACGTTCAGTAATTTTAATTATTTTATCAACTTTAATATGACCCTCGATTATAATAAATAGCAAGTTATTTAGGTAAATATAATACATTACATAAAACTAACAATAATGACAAATTAATACATCTTGTTACAAATTAGCAAAAATGTGGCAGTTTGTTAAAATCAAATAATATTTGGTGACATTTGTCAAAAGTCACTACGTTAGTCTGCATTGGCTAGGAATGGGGTATACGATAATTGGATTTTTGATTTTTTTATACCTATAATTAAATGTTCGTAATTAGTATTAGTTCATAGTGGATATAGATTAAATATAGATACAAATCATACAATACATTAGAAAGTCAGTATAATGAAAATTAGGAATTAAAACGTCAGTTTAGAGAAAAACAATTTTTCGATTTATAAAAAACTATTCGATTTGTAAAAAAGAACGATTTTATCCCATCCCTTTGAGACATGACGTTTAAAACGTCGCATGACCCATCCTACATTTTCTGAAGTATAGAAGTATATATTTTTTCCTGTTTTTCAATTGAATTCTATAAAACTTCCTCAAAATATGAATGAGGTTTCGTATTAAAAAGAAGAAATTGAATTTGTAAAATATGATTCATATTTTACAAATATGAATCATATTTTACAAATATGAATCATATTTTACAAATATGATTCGTATTTTACAAATATGACTCATATTTTACAAGTAGTTTTGAAATACAGTTTTTGTGTTAGAATTTGGTACTTTTTATTCTGTGAAGGGTTTTGTTTTTATTTTTCTTTGAAACATTTCAATTACAGTGCTTCTTGAGATTAAATAAAAATCTGCTCAGCTTTGTGAGAAATAAATTTAGAAAATTGACATCATAAAAAAACTGATTTCACTTTATACAATTCTAAAAAAAAATATATATTTTTTTGTTTGATCTAGGATTTGCCCAGTTTGATCTAGTATTTGCCTAATTTGATCTAGGATTTGCCCAGTTTGATCTATGATTTGCCCAGTTTGATCTAGGAAGTGCATTGTATTATCTTATATTTTTATCTCCTTGGAAAAGGTAGGCACAGTATTGTCCATCCCTTTTCGATGGTCAGGGCTGTTGGAAGATGTCTCTTGGTGGTTGGTTGCATGGCAATTGATATTATTTACTCCAGATTAAAAAATTTCCAATTCTGGATTTAAAGTTTTCAATAGCTAAACGGTAGCCAACACTTCAACGCAAAAAGCACTCTGTCCCAAAACTGGAATTGAACAGGTCCCGTTCTTCCGGAAAAGTCTAGGTCGGAATTACTTTTTTAAAGTGTGAAATCCAGTGCATCTATTTCAGTAATCCAAAAACTGTACAATTTTCAATTCTCATATATACAGCGTGTCCCGTGCCTCAACGTCAAGCCGGTATCGAGGAAAAGGCCAGCTTATGATGGTTCAGAGTTAAAAAAAATTCTTGCAAAAGCCTTAACATATACTTTTCGAGTTATAGGCATTTCTTTGAAAATTGTGAAAGTAGCTACCCTGCGCCAAATGTTTATATGCTGTGACTACAAATTGCCATATTTTATGATTTTAATGGTTGTATCGCAATCCTAGATAGCCCTGCTATTAGTCGGAGTCCGATATAAAACAAAAAAAAACCATCACATTCGAAAAAAAAAAATGTTTTTGTTCGATCATAAAAATTAATTGTTTTCATCAGCTAACTTTAACTCATCATACTGTAAAAATTGTGTACTACGCTAACTTGGCAAGTTACATCAAAAGATGGCCTGTTAAGTCAGAATTTCAAAATGGTACAATACCTACTACTTCTTAAAAAATAATTTTAAAAAAAATTCTGTATTTAATGATAACACTTTTCAATAATCAAAGATCAAATTCAATAAGTTTGAGCGAAACGGACGATGAAGCGTATAAACGAGTTAGAGTAAGACAGTTAGTGTCACCATTTGACGTGAACTAGAGTGAGACAGATAGTGAGTTAATATGAGACAGGTAGTGACGCTACATTGAAAAGTTTTGGAAGACTCACAATTTTCAAAGAAATGTTTATAACTCGAAAAGTATAAGGCTTTTGCAAGATTTTTTTTTAACTCTGAACCGTCATAAGCTGGTCTTTTCCTCAATACTGGCTTGACGTTGAGGCACGGGAAACCCTGTATAAACTGCCGTCATAGTTATGAGGTGATAGATGATTGTTATTATTGACTAGGGGAACTGTAGCTTGACTTACAGTTATGTTAAATGGTGATATTGTAATTTTAAATAGAAGCCCTTATATAAACTGCCGTCATAGATATAAGATGACAATGTATAGGAAAGGTGCTAATTTGAAATGTGGTGATAGATAATCGTTACTATTGACTAGGGGAACTGTAGCATGACTGCCAGTTATGTTGAATGGTGATAATGTAATTTTCAATAGAAGCCCTTATATAAACTGCCATCATAGATATAAGATGACGATGTATAGGAAAGGTGCTAATTTGAAATGTGGTGATAGATGATTGTTACTATTGACTAGGGGAACTGTAGCATGACTGCCAGTTATGTTGAATGGTGATATTGTAATTTTAAATAGAAGCCCTTATATAAACTGCCGTCATAGTTATAAGATGACAATGTATAGGAAAGGTGCTAATTTGAAATGTGGTGATAGATAATCGTTACTATTGACTGGGGGAGCTGTAGCTTGACTGCCAGTTATGCTAAATGGTGATATTGTAATTTTAAATAAAATCCCTTACATAAACTGCCGTCATAGATATAAGATGACAATGTATAGGAAAGGTGCTAATTTGAAATGTGGTGATAGATAATCGTTACTATTGACTGGGGGAGCTGTAGCTTGACTGCCAGTTATGCTAAATGGTGATATTGTAATTTTAAATAAAATCCCTTACATAAACTGCCGTCATAGATATAAGATGACGATGTATAGGAAAGGTGCTAATTTGAAATGTGGTGATAGATAATCGTTACTATTGACTAGGGGAACTGTAGCATGACTGCCAGTTATGTTGAATGGTGATAATGTAATTTTCAATAGAAGCCCTTATATAAACTGCCATCATAGATATAAGATGACGATGTATAGGAAAGGTGCTAATTTGAAATGTGGTGATAGATAATCGTTACTATTGACTAGGGGAACTGTAGCATGACTGCCAGTTATGTTGAATGGTGATAATGTAATTTTCAATAGAAGCCCTTATATAAACTGCCATCATAGATATAAGATGACGATGTATAGGAAAGGTGCTAATTTGAAATGTGGTGATAGATAATCGTTACTATTGACTAGGGGAACTGTAGCATGACTGCCAGTTATGTTGAATGGTGATAATGTAATTTTCAATAGAAGCCCTTATATAAACTGCCATCATAGATATAAGATGACGATGTATAGGAAAGGTGCTAATTTGAAATGTGGTGATAGATAATCGTTACTATTGACTAGGGGAACTGTAGCATGACTGCCAGTTATGTTGAATGGTGATAATGTAATTTTCAATAGAAGCCCTTATATAAACTGCCGTCATAGTTATAAAATGACAATGTATAGAAAAAGTGCTAATTTGGAATGTGGTGATAGATGATTGTTACTATTGACTAGGGGAACTGTAGCATGACTGCCAGTTATGTTGAATGGTGATATTGTAATTTTAAATAGAAGCCCTTATATAAACTGCCGTCATAGTTATAAGATGACAATGTATAGGAAAGGTGCTAATTTGAAATGTGGTGATAGATAATCGTTACTATTGACTAGGGGAACTGTAGCATGACTGCCAGTTATGTTAAATGGTGATATTGTAATTTTAAATAGAAGCCCTTATATAAACTGCCGTCATAGTTATAAGATGACAATGTATAGGAAAGGTGCTAATTTGAAATGTGGTGATAGATAATCGTTACTATTGACTACGGGAACTGTAGCATGACTGCCAGTTATGTTAAATGGTGATATTGTAATTTTAAATAGAAGCCCTTATATAAACTGCCGTCATAGTTATAAGATGACAATGTATAGGAAAGGTGCTAATTTGAAATGTGGTGATAGATAATCGTTACTATTGACTAGGGGAACTGTAGCATGACTGCCAGTTATGTTAAATGGTGATATTGTAATTTTAAATAGAAGCCCTTATATAAACTGCCGTCATAGTTATAAGATGACAATGTATAGGAAAGGTGCTAATTTGAAATGTGGTGATAGATAATCGTTACTATTGACTAGGGGAACTGTAGCATGACTGCCAGTTATGTTAAATGGTGATATTGTAATTTTAAATAGAAGCCCTTATATAAACTGCCGTCATAGTTATAAGATGACAATGTATAGGAAAGGTGCTAATTTGAAATGTGGTGATAGATAATCGTTACTATTGACTACGGGAACTGTAGCATGACTGCCAGTTATGTTAAATGGTGATATTGTAATTTTAAATAGAAGCCCTTATATAAACTGCCGTCATAGTTATAAGATGACAATGTATAGGAAAGGTGCTAATTTGAAATGTGGTGATAGATAATCGTTACTATTGACTAGGGGAACTGTAGCATGACTGCCAGTTATGTTAAATGGTGATATTGTAATTTTAAATAGAAGCCCTTATATAAACTGCCGTCATAGTTATAAGATGACAATGTATAGGAAAGGTGCTAATTTGAAATGTGGTGATAGATAATCGTTACTATTGACTAGGGGAACTGTAGCATGACTGCCAGTTATGTTAAATGGTGATATTGTAATTTTAAATAGAAGCCCTTATATAAACTGCCGTCATAGTTATAAGATGACAATGTATAGGAAAGGTGCTAATTTGAAATGTGGTGATAGATAATCGTTACTATTGACTAGGGGAACTGTAGCATGACTGCCAGTTATGTTAAATGGTGATATTGTAATTTTAAATAGAAGCCCTTATATAAACTGCCGTCATAGTTATAAGATGACAATGTATAGGAAAGGTGCTAATTTGAAATGTGGGGATAGATAATCGTTACTATTGACTAGGGGAACTGTAGCATGACTGCCAGTTATGTTAAATGGCGATATTGTAATTTTAAATAGAAGCCCTTATATAAACTGCCGTCATAGTTATAAGATGACAATGTATAGGAAAGGTGCTAATTTGAAATGTGGTGATAGATAATCGTTACTATTGACTAGGGGAACTGTAGCATGACTGCCAGTTATGTTAAATGGCGATATTGTAATTTTAAATAGAAGCCCTTATATAAACTGCCGTCATAGTTATAAGATGACAATGTATAGGAAAGGTGCTAATTTGAAATGTGGTGATAGATAATCGTTACTATTGACTAGGGGAACTGTAGCATGACTGCCAGTTATGTTAAATGGTGATATTGTAATTTTAAATAGAAGCCCTTATATAAACTGCCGTCATAGTTATAAGATGACAATGTATAGGAAAGGTGCTAATTTGAAATGTGGTGATAGATAATCGTTACTATTGACTAGGGGAACTGTAGCATGACTGCCAGTTATGTTAAATGGTGATATTGTAATTTTAAATAGAAGCCCTTATATAAACTGCCGTCATAGTTATAAGATGACAATGTATAGGAAAGGTGCTAATTTGAAATGTGGTGATAGATAATCGTTACTATTGACTAGGGGAACTGTAGCATGACTGCCAGTTATGTTAAATGGTGATATTGTAATTTTAAATAGAAGCCCTTATATAAACTGCCGTCATAGATATAAGATGACAATGTATAGGAAAGGTGCTAATTTGAAATGTGGTGATAGATAATCGTTACTATTGACTAGGGGAACTGTAGCATGACTGCCAGTTATGTTAAATGGTGATATTGTAATTTTAAATAGAAGCCCTTATATAAACTGCCGTCATAGATATAAGATGACAATGTATAGGAAAGGTGCTAATTTGAAATGTGGTGATAGATAATCGTTACTATTGACTAGGGGAGCTGTAGCTTGACTGCCAGTTATGCTAAATGGTGATATTGTAATTTTAAATAGAAGCCCTTATATAAACTGCCGTCATAGATATAAGATGACAATGTATAGGAAAGGTGCTAATTTGAAATGTGGTGATAGATAATCGTTACTATTGACTAGGGGAACTGTAGCATGACTGCCAGTTATGTTAAATGGTGATATTGTAATTTTAAATAGAAGCCCTTATATAAACTGCCGTCATAGATATAAGATGACAATGTATAGGAAAGGTGCTAATTTGAAATGTGGTGATAGATAATCGTTACTATTGACTAGGGGAACTGTAGCATGACTGCCAGTTATGCTAAATGGCGATATTGTAATTTTCATTATAAACCCTTATCAGGCATTATGGCTCAATATTTTGGCAGTTTTTCTCTTTCTATAAAAACTTTCAATTCAAACGAGTCTTCTTTTCTATTTTCAGGCAGCGGAGATTATACAACAACAGATAGATATAAAGCCAACTGTGAAGCTCTATTGTCTTTTAGGAGATGCCACTGGTAATTATGAATTGTTTTTATGAATACGTATCCAAATACATGTTTCAGTATTATTTTTTTTAGACCCTGTGAATTATTAACTTACTAATTCAATACTCCTTTAACCCTTGCCGATCTGTGAACGGACAAGAGTGACCAAGACGTATATTTTATTTAATTTCTCGAAATATACTGCTTGCAGGGTTTTCATACTTTATGTATTCCTCATCGAAACCTCTATGATTTGAATGATGTCATTACGAAATAAAATCATTAATAAATATCAACAAAAGTGAATGATTTTAAATCGAGAATTGACGAAATGTCAAAACACTCCGTATGACTCATTCTTTTTTGACAGTTAATATTTTACGAGTACATTCGTTCCAGGGATTGGTTACCAGTTTTATCAAACACCTGTGCGTTTAGTACATAGAATAGAAACAAAAGTTATTTCGTGCCCCAATTGCGATAGACTTTCTCCACAGGATTAAATTTTGATTTTATGATATGTTTGTCCTATTTTCAAATTTTGACATATTTTCAAAGTGTTTATATTTTCCAAATGGCATATTTTATTGATTTGAATTTCGTGTTTGTTTTTATATTATTATTTTTGAATTTATATATTCATTTTATATTTTGTTAATATGTTAATTATTGTCTTAATTCGAATTATATTTTTATTGACAAAAAATACACGCTACATTTTATTGTACAATTTAATGATTTTTTTTTAAAAGGTTGGAGACCTTTTTCAGTCATGCGCATTCTGAACGTTGCGCAGACCGAACGACACAGTGGAAATATGATATTCTTATAGAAATGTCACCTCTCTGTTTGAACTCTTATTTTATCATTTCTTACACTTATTTTATATTATTCGACATTTTATTACATAATAAAATGATGTTTATAGCTAATTACAAAAAAAAACGAATAGATTTTGTATAATTTTAATACCAAACATACATGTTTACTGTACCCTCAGTGTCCAACACCGTTACTGGCATAATTTTTTAGCACAGTAAGGGAAGTGTTAAAATAATATGTAATTTTTAGTAAACTTCTTGAATCATAAATCTATGATTTCTAGTTTTGCGATTGTTGTATATCACATTATTTACTTTGTTGTATATCACATTATTTACTTTGCTTCCTATCAATACTCTTCTTTCAATGTCTCTTTTAACACGTAAACATACTGCCCAGATAATTGCACTCATTAACATACTCCAGTTTTTCTGATTTGATCTACACACGGACACACTTTTTTCCACGCCTCTTTCTATAACCGTAACCTTTTATTTTGCTACATTAATTTTCAAACCTTTTTAAGTTATTTCTCATACAGCTCATTCACTATTATATTTCTTAAATCGCAAGCATTTCTTAAATCGCACATTGTCATCAGCTTACAGAAGTCCATATATATTTATTTCACTCATTCTTACACTTTTTCCACCATCTTTTAAATTGCGTACACATAAACATAAATTATACGCATCCTTTGATTTCATTTTGCCATTTTCGATTCTTTCAGATGATATAACGCAATATGAAAAAGCGTGGGACTTCTCAAATCATAGAAGCAGCCGAGCACAAAGACATTGGGGAAACTATCTTTTCGCCCATAAAAAATATGAAGAATGCATTCCACATTATCAGAAATCGTGTGAAATTAATTCTTTACAAGAATCGGTTTGGTTAAAATTAGGGTATGATGTATTTTTTAGTAATTAACAATGTTAAGTTTTAATTATATGAGAGGTGATCTGACAATTCCGTCAACTGTTAAAAAAAAAATCTATTATTTTAAATCTCACACCATTTGATCATCTTACAAGTTCTCTCTTTGTGATGCTGTACACCAGCGGTACCCAACCAGGCAATCACAATCTATCAATCAATCACAGCATACTTTTAACCGGTTCACTGCCACGAGCGCATAGACGCGCTCTCCGATTCAGTGCTTGCCAAGCCGGCCATACAAAATAAACGCGTAAACGCGCTCTCGTTTGAGCTTGTCGCAAGCTAATATCAAATCCAATTGTAATAATTTATAAATTGTAACACATAGTGACATCTATTGGGATGGTCAAGAAATATTTAAATATTACAATTTACCGATATTATCAAAGTTACAGTCATCTTTCTAAAAGCTTTCACTGACAGTCAATACGTGTCTCTGATACAGGGTTACCGACTACAGTTTTTTGCGACGTAATTGCGATGATTTATAATGACTTTGTTTGTAGTTTTCTTCAATGGTTGATTTTTAACTTATGTGCATTATTATTTTTGTTAATTTTTCAAAGTATTTATTAACAAAGTGTGTTTTCATGTATTCTTTGGTTATTGGCGGTAGTTTTGCGGCATAATACGACGTTTATATAGACTTTTTACGGTTTTATTTTATAGTTTATTTACCTTTCGTGCTTTATTATACATCATACAGATAATTTGTTGATTTTAGTTTACAAAGTATGTTATATTCCACTATATTTATAAGTAAACATGTTTTCTGTGTCAAGTTGTGACAACCCTGACATTTTGTGAATATTTAAACTGTGTTTTTCTGAGTGAACGGCAGCTCAAACGCCCCACGGTGTATATATTTAGTAAGTTTTCATAGTATCCTTTATATCTGTATACAAAAAATATAAATTTTTTAGGTTTTATTTTTGTTGAAAAAATCCCAGCCTGCTGGGTACGGCCATACTAATAACTTCCGGCACTTAAAGGGTTAAGTAGACCCTTACTTTTTCTTCCATTGCATAAACTAAAAAATATTATTTTTGTTGAATCTAATAAGAAATATGAAGAACTGAATCAGTTTTAAATGTGAAATATACGCATATCTACATGATATACAGGGTGTCCCGCAACTCGACGTCAAGCCAGTATCGAGGAAGAGGCTAGCTTATGACGGTTCAGAGTTAAAAAAAATCTTGTAAAAGCCTTATACTTGTGGAGTTATAGGCATTTTTTTTAAATTGTGAAAGTAGCTACCCTGCGCAAAATGTTTATATGCTGTGACTACAAATTGCCATATTTTATGATTTTCATGGTTGTATAGCATCCTAGATAACTCTGCTATTAATTGGAGTCTGATATAAAACAAAAAATAAACCTTAACGTTCGAAAAAAAAATTGTTTTTGTCCGATCATAAAAATTAATATTTTTTATCAGCTAACTTTAACTCATCATACTGTAAAAATAATGTACTCCGCTAACCTGGCAAGTTACATCAAAAGATGGCCTGTTTAGTCAGGATTTACCCCTGATTTGATATAAAATTAGTATTCAATACACATGTAAAAATGAGTGATTTAAAATTGGAAAAATAAGAATATTTATAGCCAATCACCTAACTTAATTAAATTTGAAGTCAAAAGTGATAATAATTGAAATTTAATTGCTGAAAACATGAAAAAAAACATCAGCCGACGTTCACAAAACGGGCGAGATGACCACCTCGAACGAAAGCCGGCTGGCTACTAAACGAGAGAAGCGACCGAACTGAGATTCTATTTTTTGCATTCCCATTTACCGAAGTAGAGTGAGAGTGAGATGTGAATAGTTTTGTTTCCTCACCCATAGCGGTTTTTTATAATGAATATACCTACATCACACACTGTAAATTAAATTCCCGATTTTCACAAAATATCTCTGATGTGGCCGATAAATGCTAATTATTATTAATATTATTTTTTTCATTCAATGCGTAAATGTATTACGGAGGAATACCTTAAATCTGAAGCCAGTATTTATTATATTTATATAGATATTAAAGTTTTTAGAAGCAATGTGTACTAGTTACACATCACAGGGAATGAAGGGTTAAAGTCAAAATTTGGACAAACTATTCCCTTTTTCAATATTTTTGTTTGCTGCAAAAATTTTAATATTCAGTTTATTTCCAATATAATTGTATTCTGATGCAAGGTTATTAAAACCACTTTGCAGCTGGATAATTAATAATATTTTATTTTGCAGATATGCAGCATTAAGTGTTGAAAATTGGGAATTAGCTGCTACTGCTTATAGGCGATACACATTTTTAGAACCCAACTCCTTTGAGGCTTGGAACAATTTAGCCAAGGTGTATGTGAAACAAGGAAACAAAGAAAGGGCCCACAAAGCTCTTAGTGAAACACTTAAATACAACTACGACAATTGGCAGGTAACTTTTTGATTTTTTTTTATTTATTTACACATGACAAGAAATATACATAATTTGCGAAAAAACAACAGGTAATTTAATTTGGACGTTAAATTTTAATGGATCTGGGTTTGTTGCTTTTCATTTTTCGTGTCCCCCAGTAAACTAGGCTTTTGCCTGTATCTCACTGAGGATATATAGCATGAAAAAAATTGATACTTCTTTCCGATTTTCGATTACACAAAAATAAAACCCCGTTGCACATCATCATCAACCTGACAAACAGTGACACTCAATTACAACTGGAAACATCATGCGAAATCAAACTCCTCACACATCACCACTCCAGAAAGACCAAAAACGTTCATCTCATAATATAACGCACACAATCATAAAAATTAAAACAAAAATATACAAATATAAAACTCACACTCAAGAGCCCACACAAACCTTTTCCACACGTCATTCATCCTGCAAGCCCAAGTACTCAAACTCCTGTCGCAATAATAACCATGCTTCGATCGACTGCCTAAATTGTTTTCCTCCCTTTACCGGGCAAAAGAGGTTTTAACTCTAGGGATGGTGAACATTTGATCAGTTGCCATGCGTGTCATGTGTCTCTGCTGAGTCTGCATCTTTCCTTCCTCTCGATGATAGTGCCAGAGAATGGATTTGAGATGCAAATTGCTATGTTCAGGACCCGATACTCTCTGAAAAGCTCCACCGTGGGATACCGGGCAGGATGTTTATTAATTATTTTCACAATCAATTTTTGGGAAACCTGCAATATGTGTTTTTGGGTCAAGGTGCATCCCCCCCCCCCCCCAAAGTGATATACCGTAAGAAAGTGCTGACTGACATAAAGCGAAGTATATACTTTTAAGAATATTTTAACTGAGCACATTTCGAATCATACGGAATATGTATCCTAGTTTTCTGATTTTTTTTGCTCAAAGTGTTAATATGGACATCCCAACTGATCAACATAAACTCCAAGGTACTTTATACTATCAACCCTTTCCAAAGAAACACAACTACAGTCAGCCATGGGTAAACAAGTGTGCAGTGTTATGTATTTATTTGTAGGTGCTTGAGTTCTTGTAGAGATGCTAAATGTGATGTATTTAGTTTTTGGGAATTGAGAGTCAATAAATTTAAGTCCATCCATTCTTTAACTACACGTAATTCTTCGTTTGCCTTTGAAAATACATCATCCCATGTTCGGCCCTCGAACAGAAGAACCGTGTCGTCCGCAAAAGTAACAATCTTACCCCTGATAGAAAGATTACACAACTGATTGACATATATCAAGAACAATATAGGTCCCAGAACACTACCTTGGGGTACTCCGATATTCTCATATTTTGATTTTTTCAGCAAATATGCTATAATCACCATCAAATTCAGCAGTTATCTATTCACTGAAAGCCTCACCATGATCTCTTTAGTCCTTTCTATCATTTGTTTCACTTATACCAGGATGCTCCATTGAATTTCAGGATTTTGACAATACAAAGTGTTTTAAGGCATCTTCTCGGTCTTAAAATATCCTGGGCATACCTTTGGATGACTGCTTCTTTATCCTCGTAATATATCCAGTCTATTACCACTTCAGTCCTTTATATCATAATTTAATTGATAAGTTGACAAAGCAGTCAGTTATCAAGTCCTGGCGATGGATATTGCCTTTATTGGATAGTTCCTGGTATCTGATATCCACGTCAAAGTTTAAAAATAAGGATCAATTTTAGGGTCTGGACAAAACAAGGATTTGAACCGACCGACCATTCATTTTTCTTTGGATTCCTCGATTCTTCCATATTGCTTTTATGTGACTCATCACTCTCTTTTCCATCTTAATAAGGCACATTATCTTGCCTCATGCAAACGGCGTAAAATCTTTAAAAAAAATCTTGGTTGTGCTTTTTTAAAGTGAAAAAATCGCAAACATGCCAAAATGCTTTGTGAATGCTTGCCTGTCAAATATAAACTGCACACATCCAATATGGCTGATAATTGAAATGTACATCACAGAGAGTGTCGCCAACGGGAGAAAAAATTATGGGCTGAATAAAAAACAAACAGACCCGCAAATCAAAAAATTCTCGTAATTTTTTCATCAATTCTCATATATCATTTGAATCCTATAAAAAAAATCTTACAATGTTCCAAATATCGAATTTAAAAAGGAACTTAGACTGTTTCATCTTTTACATTTAAAAAAAACCGTGCGATTTAGAATTTTTTACTCCTGTAGTTTAGTTAGTACTCGTAAAATGCCTGTCTTCTAACCTCGGGGTTGTGGGCTCGATTCCTTTTGGTACCAGATTTTTTTAAAAACTTCTTAGTCTGATTTTCACTTACGACCTCTGCAACATCCTTCTAATTGGTTAGAAAAGATTGTGACATGGCAATAAATCCCCCAGGTTGTACTGTACATACAATACAATAGTTGTTTAGCGAATGTCCTTGAAGGACGAGATGATGATAGTAGTTGTTGGTAAATAAATAAAATACGTCAATTAGCAATGTGGAAAGAGAGAGTGAATGAATTCATGAATAATAATTAATAATTAATAATGCTTTATTTATCGGTAAGTGGGTATTTATACATTTCAGAATGGGCGCGGGAGTGCGCCCGCAATATATTTTTATCTCGCTTTTTGTGCGTGCAGAAATGGTCAATTGAAATATTGCAGACATCGCAAATAGTATTGTGGGTAGACAATTTGTTTGCGAAAACGGCGAGACAACGTGATGCGTTCTCTTTCTACTGTGGAATGTATCGTAAATAGTATTTGTGGGTAAACCATTTCAATGTTTTGGTATGCGACCTTTGGACATATCCAAAGGTCGTTTCGTCGGTCGTTGACCGTGTGTGTTGACAATATTCAGCGACGACCGTGGTTCCTACAGTTGGATACAGTATTATTATTTTAATTTAAGTTTTGATCTCTTTTCAATATATATTAATAATTTATCCAGAATCTATTTATTACTTTATTCCAGGTCTGGGAAAATATGCTCATAGTCAGTCTTGATACTGGACATTTTGATGATGTTGTCCGCAGTTATCATAGACTCTTGGATCTTAGAACCAAACATTTAGATCTAGAAGTCTTGACACTTTTAGTCAAAGCTATTACGCAAGACAAAGAAGATTCGGATGGAAACCCTATTAAAAGGTATGATTTTTTAAAATTTAAAACAGTCAACAAAGTGAGTGGTATAGTAAATTCAGTTTACTATACCACTCACTTTGTATAGTAAATTTAGTTACGCATAATGGTATTTAGTGGACTATTGATGTATTAAATCTATGACCATATTGGTGTTGGAAATGTTATATAACACATTTTTAAGAGTGTATTTCCAATATTGTTGATCTTGATGTACTATATAACATTTCCAATATTGTTGATCTTGATGTACTGAAGATACACGTATTTCTCATTATACGCAATCCCAAGATATTCAATCTCGATGCACTGAAGATATCGTTTTTCTCATTATACGCAATCTCAAGATATTTAATTTCGATGCACTGAAGATACACGTATTTCTCATTATACGCAATCCCAAGATATTCAATCTCGATGCACTGAAGATATCGTTTTTCTCATTATACGCAATCTCAAGATATTCAATTTCGATGCACTGAAGATACACGTATTTCTCATTATACGCAATCCCAAGATATTCAATCTCGATGCACTGAAGATATCGTTTTTCTCATTATACGCAATCTCAAGATATTCAATTTCGATGCACTGAAGATACACGTATTTCTCATTATACGCAATCTCAAGATATTCAATCTCGATGCACTGAAGATATCGTTGTTCTCATTATACGCAATCTCAAGATATTCAATTTCGATGCACTGAAGATACACGTATTTCTCATTATACGCAATCCCAAGATATTCGATCTCGATGCACTGAAGATACACGTATTCCTATAGTTCGGAAATTCTAGGATGAGTCCTGTGACAGCTCACGAATTTGCCCCAATACAACCTTATGTAATGTATTTACCTTAATAACTTGCTATTTATTAGAATTGAGGCTTATATTAAAGTTGATAAAATAATTAAAATTACTGAACATCGTTACAAGGTTGTATTGGGGCAAATTTGTGAGCTGTCACAGGACTCATCCTAGAATTTCCGAACTATAGTCACAAGCGATCCTGCTTTGTCTAAACCAAGAGTTCCCAAAAAAATTTCGGCCGCAGACCCCTTTACTAAAAATTTTTAAAACCGTCGACCCCCTAGTCATTTACTTTATTTACTCAAATTAATAAATTTGTACAGTACTCGATATTAAATATTTCACTAGATATCAAACTTTTCATTTTAATCACTGTAATTAAGGATTGAAAAAGATGAAAGGACTACGGATTATAGCATTATCTTGGGCAACATTTAATATTGAAATCTGCGCTGACGAAAATTAAAGCAAAAAAATAGACTCTTTTAATGACACATTTTTACCTTTTCTTTCACAAGTTTGGTATGTAATGTGTTTTTATCAAAAAAGATTTTTTTTAAATTATTTTACATCTTAATTGGAATTATAGATATTTTGAAGTAACAAACAAATAGCAGTAGTAAGGAGGTCTATTTTTGCTGTCATCGACCCTCAATTTTTTTTATTGAAACTATTGACCCCTATAAAAATCAAATTGACCCCAGGGCGTCGATATCGAACACTTTGGGAACTCTTGGTCTAAACTGATGTACTGGAGATACACGTATTCCTCATTATAACACTTTATGCTATCTTGGAGATATACTGGAGATATACATGATCCCGCTTTATATGATATACGCATTCCTCATTATGCATAATCTCACGATATAAATTAAATTTAAAAAAAAAAGAGCCGATTTGAATTTTACGATCACCCTGTGAGCAATGAAGGTACGTGCACAGCATAGATGATTAGATTATTACCTAGCTTTATTTTCTCAGAGATATACAGAAGCTCAGAGATATACATAGCACTCCTCTATGGATCCGAATGCTGGACGGTGTATAACTCTTACTCCAGGCAACTAGAAACTGCTGAAATGCACATGCTAAGATGGTCAGCTGGTGTGTCCCTAAGAGACAAAATAAAAAGTTCACGCATTCGTGGAAGCCTAGGTGTTACAGACATCAACAGCAAGATGGAGGAGAGGCGGATGGATTGAGATGGTGTGGGCACGTTGGATGCAGAGCACCCTATCACATTGTGAACCAGGCAATCTCCATGGATCTTCCTCGAATAACAACCAAAGGAAGACCAAAAAATTTGTGGGTGGTACAAAAAGATAACCTGATGCAGAGGCACGGCTTGGGTGACGTAGTCCGGGACAGAAGAGCATACAACCTGAGGACGAGGAGAGCTGACCCCAACTGTCTCTGCAGACAGTGAGTTAGGATGGAGCCAGGGAGAAGAAGAAAGAGATATACAGAAGAACCAAGTTGTGCCACTCCTTAAAAACCATCCACTACATTTTGTACTTTGTCCTTTTATTTTCAACTACTGAATATTATTTCTGAATAAAGATGTATTTCTCTGGAGCGATTTATTTCCAAATTTCTACAGTTTTAACACTGAAATTTTATGTAAGCTAAAAGCTGTTAGTTTTTGAGTTGTTTGAGAACACTTTTATACAATATGCATAATTTATCAAAGCTTTCGAAATTCTCTCAGTAAACTAAGACAAAAAAATTTAATTATTTTTTAACTAAACAAGAACATATTTGGTAATGTTATTTATTTATATTTTACAGAATTATTCCGAGAGTTCTTGAATTATTTGGTCGTGTAACTTCAGCACATCCAACAGCATCTGAAGTGTGGCAGTTGTACGCTGATATAAGTCCAACTCCCCTTCTTAAAGGACAACGCTTACTAAAAGCATACGCAGCAATGACTCAGGTTTATATAAAAAATTTAATAGACCTTTGTTGTTTTCATTCACTATCTAGTGACATACCTATATTTGTTAATTATTTATTGGTGAATTTAGGTGGAAATACACTAATAGAAATTCGATATACAAAATTGCCAAACAGGGCTGTGGAGTCGGATGAAAATTTACCGACTCCGACTCCGGCTTTATTTTATACTCCGACACCGACTCCGACTTCAATTTTTATTTTATTTTATAATTTACTGCGTCTACCTAATTATTTACTGCGTCTACCTTAATTTACTGCGTCTACCTAATTAGTCTACCTAAGTATTTATATTGACTTATTAATAATGGATACAGGTATAAATAAAAAATTAATTATATTCGTACACAAATGAAACAATTTAATAAAAAATATATATAAACAATACGCATTAAGCAATATCTTCACACTAAAGTAATATTAAAAATATATATTAATATTTAAAAAAAGAATTAAATAAAACTTTTAAAATAATTAGAAAAACAACACAAGTAGGTATTAAAAAAAATAAGAAAACACTTTAAAATTAAAAGGTTGCTTCATTTGTTTTCATACGTCAACTAAATCTTATTTATATTGTTTATTATTTTTTTTATTCAATATTGAATAGAACACAAGATTTTTGAGAACGCCCGAATGCGGCGGCATCTTCCGAAGTAATGAACGAATATTGTATGCTGATATAATACACGAACAATATTTAGGCATGGACACGCCGCGCGTGTTTTGAGCATGAAGCAGATGTTCACACGGACACGCCAGGCGTGTTCTCAGCATTGGATGAGTTAAAGAAAATGTTAAAATAATTAAACGGAGTCGGTCGATTTTTTCCGACTCCGACTCCACCTAAAATGTTCCGACTCCGACTCCACAGCCCTGCTCACAAACTATAATTTATAAACTATAATATTTCAAGAACAATTTTTGGGTCTTCGTAAGAGGGTTCACAATTTAACTTCCACAGCTTCCATTAAAATTTATTTCCATAAACAATCAAAGATTACACAAGTGCATAATATACTGCTTTTATGCTTCTCAGATGCTTCAATACGTACACAAGTCTTCTAGTTTTCCCATTTAAATTTGTCTAGAATCACTCCCAAGTATTTTATGGTTGTGACTGTCTCATTTTTTGAACAAGCCCCACATATCTTTCTGACAAAACATTAATGTATATGAAGTTTGATTTGACTTGTGTGGGAGTTTAATTTGTGGACCCTGATGGAGGTTGATTTGTCTTCATCAGGTTTAAAGTTAGCAGTATTGTCAAAAAATCTTTTTTAACCTTTCCCTTCCTGTGCTAAAAAAATCAATCCGTTCCGGTGTTGCGTATTCAGTACACATGTAAAAATGAACTATTTAAAATCGGAAAAATAAGAATATTCATAGCCAATCGCTTAAATTAATTAAATTTGAAGTCAAAAGTGATAATAATTGAAATTTAATTGCTGAAAACATGAAAAAAAACATCGAACGACGTTCACAAAACGGGCGAAGCGACCACCTCGAATGAAAGCCAGCTGCCTACTGAGCGAGAGAAGCGAGCGAACTGAGATTCTATTTCTTGCGTTCCCATATACCGAAGTAGAGTGAGAGTGAGACATGAATAGCATCGCTTCCTCACCCATAGCGATTTTTTAGAATTAATATACCTACGTCACACACTGGCACATGTTTGATTGTATTGGTGAATTTATTCCCGATTTTCACAAAATATCTCTGATGTGGCCGATAAGTGCTAATTATTATTAATATTATTTGTTTCATTCAATGCGTAAATGTATTACGGAGGAATACCTAAACTTTGAAGCGAGTATTTATTATATTTATAGAGATATTAAAGTTTTTAGAATCAATGTGTACTAGTTACACATCACAGGGAAGGAAGGGTTAAAGTAAGTTGAGTTGATATGAGTGTCCGAATGGAAGACAAAGAATATGATAGTTATTTCCAAATGTGAATTCATCATATTTAGGTGCACTATTAGTTTTTAACTGCAGTAGACTCTTGATTATCTGGGTTCGCATTAGCCGGGTAGTGGATTAACGGGGGCAGTAAAACTTCTGTTTATTTACACTGATGAATAATTATTAAATGTAATAAAAAAAGATTCAGAAGTTTTCACTGCCCTGGTTAATTCGCATTCCGGTTAATGCGACCCTGTATATTCGAGAGTCTACTGTATTCAATTTCCCGTGATATTTTGATGCATGTCATTGGTGTCAAGAAGACTGCTACGTACTTTATATTCGGTTATGGACTTAGCTAAATCATATCCAATAGTATGTAAATGATGGTTCACGTGGTTATTTACCGTGATAGATTTGTCATCAACTTTTAAGGTTTGATCTTTAATGCCCAATGCCTGTAGATTGATCTTTCCCTTTTTGCTTTTTAGTTCCACATTTTTGCAAATAGATCAGTATTTGAATTTTTACTCAAACTCGAATGTATAGATTAAAACTAATGACCCAACTGAGTGAGATGACAAAAAAGAGATAATCAATTGTCTGTATCTATGGTTTTCGTGTTAATCATTTGAGTCATCAATTGTATTTTGTGTTGTAAAAAATTCTCATTTTGTTTTTTTATTTTTTCAGTCTGCAAATTGGGTGGCTGAATGCAAAATGTGTGACATTGTTTTAAGTTTGGTGAATTCGCTAGCAATTAGTAGTTTGGAATCCATAAAACACAAGGAAAGTGACAGCAATCAGATATGGCAACTCGTTTCCTCTGCTCGTTTGACGACACAAGCAGTCATCAGAGCTGTGAACACCCAAAAATATGAACATTTTGAAGAAAGAATTGCTACTTTGCAGGATATGTTGCAGAAAATGACAACTGAATTACAGAATCAATAATTTCTCATGTATAAATTTTGTAAAGTTTAAAAAATTCCACAAATACACATTTTGGCCGTGGCCACACCAAAGTGCTTCGCTAGGTGATACGTGACTAATAGACTAGGTGATTTCATGCATGACCAAACTAAAGTGCTTCACACAAACTCATTTGACATTTGGGAGCGGTTGAGTCAACAAACGATGCCACACTCAAAACTAACCAATTTCATTACAACTTACCATCTTTATTTACTTCCTGTTCAACTTCATTCCAACGTGATTTTATTACAGGTACATTTTTGTATAATTTGCTCGATGGCTTCCACAAAACCTCCCTTTTATACACAGCTGTTATTAAAACTTCCGCCATCTTGGAAAATCACGGTGACTCAACTGCTCCCAAATGTCAAATGAATTTGTGCGAAGCACTTTGGTGTGGCCATGCATGAAATCACCTAGTCCAGGGGTCGGCAGACTTTCTAGTGAGAAAAGCCAAATATTAAATAAACAGAATATCAAAATTTTCATAGAGCCGCAACATAAATTTTCACTGTAGCTATATATCATACATTTTAATGAGGAAAAAAAAACGAGATAAAATCAAGATTTTTATTTCACTCTAGAAGTTCTTTTTTGGGACCTTGTGCTGACATATCGCATAAAGAGTAATGTCACATGACTCATCGATTGCAATTGATATTGCAGAAGTCAGCTTAATGTCTTCGACTTGCTACTCTGTTACATTCGAAGACATTTTGGAAGTTCTAGTGCGAACACGCAGGTAGAGAATATGCATTGCGATTGTGCCGTTTGTGTTCGGTCGGCGGCCGTGTTCATGCTCTTCTAATGAGGCTGCGGAGTGAAGGTGAAGCTGGAGTTGAAGAAGAGTCGCAAATGCCTATGAACAGAGCCGCATGCTATCGAGCCGCGGTTTGCTGACCCCTGACCTAGTCTATTAGTCACGTATTACCTAGCGAAACACTTTGGTGTGGCCATGGCCTTAGTGTATTATATTTATGTACTTAATATAATTTTATTATTAAACATGAACTCAGAATACTTTTTTTACAATACTTGGTTTTCTTTTAATTTTTAAGTAATTTTCGACCTGAACAAGTTTGAACGTGTATGGAAGATACACATCCACCGTATGGTCAGGCGATGTTACAATTAAAATTGAATACCTTCTAATATTTCAGAATATAACAAAACAACATGTTTTCGGCTCTAGTTGACATACTACTGAAGGTAGAGTTGTAAAATTTTAACTGTAATATTACCTGACCATGCTGTAGGCATGGCTGACGTGGCATTTGTCCATACACACTACCTTAATCAAGCTGAAAACCTTATTTAATGTAAAATGTTTGGACCTTATTGTTACATAATTTTAACTAATACCCATGCTGAAAGAATTTTGTAATTTATTTTTATCAAACACTGTTTATTCCACTTTTTTGTGACAGTATAACCCTATTGGTTTCAAGGCTTTCACCTCATCTTCAGGGGAGCGCAAACAAGACTAAATGCTGTTCGAACTGGTACCGATATACACGCTTCAACAGTTGGGGACTGAGGGGTGACGGAGGCATGGGACAATTTCGGCCAAGAGCGGAGATATTTTTGGGAAATAACTGTTCAACAGATGTTCGGATCGGTGTACTGACTTAGAAATTTCTAGGGCCTCTAATCTGTCCAATTTATTTCCGTTACTAAATTGTTTAAATTGTCCGATGCCTCCCTCATCCCTCAGCCCCCC
Source organism: Odontocerum albicorne (assembly GCA_949825065.1). NCBI lineage: Eukaryota > Metazoa > Arthropoda > Insecta > Trichoptera > Odontoceridae > Odontocerum > Odontocerum albicorne. The sequence continues at coordinate 3,945,771 of OX463840.1, read as the reverse complement.
AACCGTTGAAGCGTGTATATCGGTACCAATTCGAACAGCATTTAGTCTTGTTTGCGCTCCCCTGAAGATGAGGTGAAAGCCTTGAAACCGGTAGGGTTATACCGTCACAAAAAAGTGGAATAAACAGTGTTTGATAAAAATAAATTACAATGTCTTTAAACCTTCACAACGTTAATGCCTTAACTATAAACAACATATGAAAGATTTTTTTTAAATAAAAAATAATAAGCACTGCCCAATATATCCCACCTTGAAAAAAACAATGAAAACAAAAGAATATTTCTGCTAACGACACAAATCCATGACTGGCTTCTTGCTGGGAAACTCCAATAACCAACTGAGTTATTGTAGATACTTATTGGATTTTTCTTCTTCTGTCTTCAATCAAGTGAATTTTCCAGCTCAATATTGACTTTTTGTAAAGCCCATGAATTTGAGCCCATGGCTGAAAATTTGCGATAGCTTTATACTAAAGGAGAATGTGTTTTATTGATTGAAGAATGTCATTGAAATTGCATTTAATTTATCTCTATTAAAAAAAATCATTTGCAGTAACAAATATATGAGAACACAGTAAGTTTACGAAGTATGTGTGATGTCAATTATGATTTATGGAGTTTAGAGCAGATACAACACAACATAAAAAAAATCCACATTTTGGATTTGAAGGCATGAGAGAAATATCCCAATTCGATTTTTAAGAATTTGATTGTGGTCATACCACGAGCTTTCTTGTACGAATTACATAATGATCACTATAGCAATGGTAAATAAACTACAGTTAGGCAACATAATAATCAACTTAATGCACCTGTAGGGATCCACGGTCGTCGCTAAATATAGTCAACACATACGGTCAACGACCGACGAAACGACCTTTGGATACCTCCACGAATTATATTTAACAGTCCGAAGGTCACATGCCAAAACATTGACGCGGCCGGACATCGCGCCGCATTCCATAGTAGAAAGAGAACGCACCACGCTGTCTCGCCGGTTCCGTAAATAAATTGTTACCCACAATACTATTTACGATATCTACAATACTTCAATTGACCATTTCTGCACGCACAGAAGCGAGATAAAAATATATCGCGGGCGCACTCCCGCGCCCATTCTGAAATGTTATAAATACCCACATACTAATAAATAAAACATTCATTCACTCTCTCCTTCCGCATTGCGATTTAACGTATTTTATTTATTTACCAACAATCAAAATCATCATATACCTTTAAGGTACTTCTACCTAAAGTGGTGACCCCGACGTGATGACAGACATCCTTAGCACTTTAGGTAGAAGTACCTTAAAGGTGTATGATGATTTTGATTGTTGGTAAATAAATAAAATACGTTAAATCTCAATGCGGAAGGAGAGAGTGAATGAATGTTTTATTTATTAGTATGTGGGTATTTATAACATTTCAGAATGGGCGCGGGAGGGCGCCCGCGATATATTTTTATCTCGCTTCTGTGCGTGCAGAAATGGTCAATTGAAGTATTGTAGATATCGTAAATAGTATTGTGGGTAACAATTTATTTACGGAACCGGCGAGACAGCGTGGTGCGTTCTCTTTCTACTATGGAATGCGGCGTGATGTCCGGCCGCGTCAATGTTTTGGCATGTGACCTTCGGACTGTTAAATATAATTCGTCGAGGTATCCAAAGGTCGTTTCGTCGGTCGTTGACCGTATGTGTTGACAATATTTAACGACGACCGTGGATCCCTACACACCGTTAAAAAGATATGCAGTTCCTGTTTTACCACATGTATGGTACGGTTAGTTTACGATCGATCCTATGGCAGCTTGTGAGTAGTGGTATTACCGTGGTCAAGTAGAAGTTCGCTTTGAAGTAAAAAATATTCCGAAATCGCCTCTTTGTGGTCTACAAGATAAGGGACTAAAACAGCAATCTAACAGGCATTAAAAAAATGTTGAACATATAGTTAAACTTGATATTAAAAGCATTCATGCTGTGTGTATATAATGATAATAATTAAATTGTTTCTTTCTGTTATTTTAAGCACAAAAGTGCAAAATAATCCATTTGTTGTCTTGAGTTAAATATATGCTGCTAAGACCACATACTGTTCTTTAAGGCACAAAAGAGAAAACAATACCACTAGTTTTACATTATTTAAGTATCAAAAGGTCACAAATGCTATTTTATTATCAGCATGGAATTAAAAGAGTTATAAACAGAGATTTTTGGTTTCAAGGTACAAATTTCTAAAATGCTACTTTCTGGACTGACTATATAACATAATATTTAAAAAAATGACAACAAAGTACGAGTACAAAAGTGTTTAAAATGCTATGTTCAAGTGTCAAGAATGACTTGTTTTGGTTTTAAAAACAGAGCATTGTTAAGAATGACTTTATATGACCTAGGCATATACATACATACTATCACGCCATCTCTATCGGGGTAGGCAGAAAGGAGAGAGCACCAGGCTTTCCTGTGACGACATACATCTTTCGCCTTTTCTATATTTATACACTTCCAATGACAAAAGTGGCAAAAATCCACAATTTAGTATCAAATATACAAAGATGTCTCCTTTGTCGTCACGTCATAAACGTATCAAAATATAATTGAGTGGCTTCAAAGGAACAAAAGTATAGGAATGTCGGAAGGAAATAAAGGAACAAGATCATAATGCAACTTGGGTTTTAAATGCTACGTGATAAAAATAATTATTTGGTGCTTAATGTATAAAAATCTCTCTCTATTGTTTATAAGTTAAATAGTGTTAAAATGAGTGAATGCGATCTTAGTAAAAAAATACATTTTTTATGAAAATATAATTAATTACCAGTATGTGCTTTTTAACACGAAAATATTAGTATTTTTTTTGTCTTAAATACGTGAAATTTCGTGATTTTTGTTTTTTGGGCACCATATTTATCTTTATGGTGCCCAAAAAACACCATTAGGGCACCATTTTTTACTGTCAAAAATACCACCTTATGGCATTGAAATACTTGTAACAGAAATGTAAATATCCAACCTTTAAAAATAATCAAGGTAATCTGTGTCAAAGCTACATTGTTGTCTTTGTGCCGCAAGTTTAAAAAAACATGTCATTTGTGGTCATTTAATCGTTTTGAATGTGCCAAAATGTATTTTTTACTTACAAAAGTACGAGTATACTTTTTCTTTCAAATAGTGGTGGTACCTACTTTTGTCCTTACTCTGACGTTATAGATTTATACAATTATTGTCTATGGCATCACTTGACACTGGCGTATACTCCTTCATATATAAGAGTTCACGGTCATTATTCAAAGAAGAGTCTATGGAAAGGTGTTCTAGTTGTCAAAATTTCTGACATATACGTCAAAACTCATTTGACGTTTTTTAATACTTCATTTGGTATAATTATTAACTTTCTATCGTCGCCAAGAAATGTTCTTGCATAATTAACTCTTGGATTCTCGAAAGGCTGAGTCTCGTTTTTAAAATGGCGGAAGCTCAGGGGGACGACGATATATTAGAAGGATTTTTATGTCCTATTTGTAAGGCTGATTTGAAATCACCAAATCAATTAACTACTCATTTCGAAACACTACATCAAGAAGAACAAGATGTATTAAAATCACTCAAAATGATATTTGGCAAAGCGAAAAAGAAAATACTCAATTTAGACGAGACTGCTTTAAAAGAAACTTTTGATAAAACGTTGAAATTCGCACCGGAGAATGTGGTGACTTTCTATGAACCTCAGGAGTTCGGCAATTCGAGGAGTATTTCTGATTATTTTAAAGCGGTCAGATCCACGAAATTGGAGAGGTACGCAGCTGAAACCAACAAATTGTTGATAAGGTTGGATAAATTAGTAGCTAATATGCCTACTGAACAAAGTCAGAGAAAACAATATGAACAAGAGGTAAGTTCAATCAAATTTCCTCAGTATATCGCTGTCTTTAACATGCAATTGTTAATTCACTTACATGTTACCACCATCATGAGCTTATCATCATCATCACTCTATATTTATTTATTTTAACACTTCATTATACAACAATTTAGTGTGCTTATTAAGTACACAAAAATAAAAGTAGATGTCATCAATCAAAAATAAAAGTAAGGGATATTGGAGAGGAAAGAAAAATTGGGAATGAAACACATTATATTACTGACTTGGAATTAACCTCTCCGTGCTTACCGCCCCAACCGTGGGGCCATGAAATACTGAGTCAGATAGCGTATGGCCCCGCGGTTGGGGCGCAGTGATTATTTCTCAAATATTCCCAGATTATGTCATGAATGGGAGTACCAATGACATCAATTTATGATACCACACAATTAAATAATTTATCGGCTAGTTACATGTTTTACCAACTGAACAAACGATGTTTTAAAATTTTTAAAATATCTTACTACTCGAGAGGTTAACCTGTACACCGCGTTAAAAATCAAATTCCACGAATCCTGTGCGCGGCACAATTTCGGCGTTTTTTAATTTCTAAGTTTTAACGCGTATTTTGTTTAGAACCACTGATATTTGATTACACCACCAAGTAAACATGACATTCAAGTAATTTTCTGATAATAAATAATAGTCATTACTCTTAAGGAGACTCATTAAATAAAGGAGATAAACTAAACATTACGTAAAATACACAAAGGAATGCTACAGATCAGATCACAGGCATTTGTGCTTCCCGCGAGGAACACGTTAAGGGGGTTTTCAATCGCTTTTTAAAATATTCCAATGGTAGAGCGAGTTTAAGATTAGTTGATATCTGGTTCCAGAGTCTCACTTGCATAGACAGTAAAGAACGATGTAAAAAAAAGGGGCAGTACACTGAGAATAACAATAAAAATCTATACTTTCCATCAGGAATACAGAGGGTAGTTATATAACACCTCTATCTAGGTCGGTTCACAGCTAGGCACTCCGTCCTCTCGTGTCAGGCTGAGACTGTGAATCACCATGTGGGACTAGTTTTTGGAATTGTTTTACATTAAATACTACTTACTGGAAACAGTAATTGCTAAGAATGGGCTGGGAACATTTTACGTCAGCCCAATAAGACATCATCTTGCTTAGTTAATGGAGCGAAGTATTTATAAAATCCACCCAAATATCCCTGGTAGCAGTGGTTAGGTGTATATAAGATTTGTTTTGCATAATTATTAATAATTCTGATTTTTATCACTTTAGAGACCTTAGGCCATCTGAATTTATTTAATGATGTTCATTGTGCTGCAAAACAAAATGTTCTTGAGACGATATTTTGCTATGAGACAATTATACAGAAGTGGTCTAATTACAAAAGCTTGCAAAATTTACATTTTAAAAAAACTTCTCAAAATGTGTATTAAATTTATAGTTTTTTGGGTGTTGAATCTAAAATTGAGCTTAGTTTTTCTCTACCACATATAATTTTTCTACTACCTTCATTGACATTTTTAGCTAAGTAAATGTAGCAGTATTGGATTTAGTAGGGAAATCGATCAAATAAAACATGTACTGTGCCAAATACTAGATATATTTCTTACAAAAAATGTTAGATTACTGTTAATATAACTTAACTTTAATCAAATACCTTGTACTGTACTTTTTCTTGCCAGTGAAGTTATACATATTGCTTTTCCTCTTGTGTAAGGTTTCTGTAATGTCACTGTGTCCTGGTATCTTATTTCTATCTTTCAATTTCTTGGTGGAAATGTTTTTCTCGCACATCGCGCCCAGATTTTCAGCAAAAAAGTCTAAGGCCTCGGCCACACAGGTAGGTTAGGCCTAGTTTGATGCTTAGAGCTATGTTGCGAGTTAGGCGACATATCCTAGCGAACCAACGTACCGCATACTATTGCCGTGACCACACTGTACGCTTCGCACCATGTTGCATGACGATTAGTCATCGAGTGAATCTTCTAGCGAACAGACGTGTTGGTTAATTTACAAGATGGTGGAAGTTTTAATGACAGCTGTGTATAAAAGGGAGCCTTTGTGGAACCCATCGAGAAAATTATAGAAAAATGTACCTGTAATAAAATCACTTTGGAATGAAGTTGCACAGGAAGTAAACAAAGATGGTAAGTTGTAATGAAATTGGTTAGTTTTGAGAGTGACATTGTGTGTTGACTCAACCGCTCCCAACTGTCAAATGAATTTGTGCATAGCACTTTGGTGTGGCCAGGCATGAAGTCACCTAGTATATGAGTCATGTAAAATCTAGCTTAGTACCTAACGAAGCACTTTGGTGTGGCCTCGGCCTAAGTGTTCATTCAAAAATTTCATTTAGTTTTCCTTTGAGTTTTTCTAGCATATTTTCAATAGTGGTTATAACATAGTCGGTGTCCTTGTTGTTTCCTACTAACTTAGTGACTACAATGGCACTCTAAGCCTTCTTTCGAATTCAGTCATCGTAGGGAGGAAGTCTTAAAAATGATTTTCCAGCTTTTACTTCTCTTTAGTATTTTTTTTTACGTAATCCTAAATCCCATACTTAATTGTTGAGTTCAGACTGAGAGAACTGTTAAGGACTTTGACTTTCTGTATCAGGCTGAAATTACTGATAAATATTTTTTAACCTGGTGAGTTTATTGCCATGTGGCAATCTCTTCCAACCAACCAGAAAGATGTTTTAATAGGCCCTAAGTGAAAACCAGACTGGAATCCTATTTTAAACAATCTGGGTTCCAGCGGGGATCGAACCCGCAACCTCCGGATTGGCAGACAAGTGTTTTATATTCAGGCCACGGAGGTCGTTCTTATCTGAATTAGAATCATTAGTGGAAGTACCTTCTAATGTCTCAGGTAGCTGAGAGGCAGGAACTTCTGAGCCATGAGGAATATGATGTAAAGTTGATGGAAGATTTGGATACAAAATAACTTTCTTATTTTTCGAGCTATAACCCTTAACATCACAACAGCAAAAATAGCAATTATCACTGTGGTATCATTGGGTCATCAAATCTCAATGCTTTCTTTTTACCTTTAAACCGTTTCCTTAGATACTTACCATAAATATTGTTAACTGTGTGTAGAGCCCATGATTTCTTTACATTAATATCCCAGTTCGGTCTAAAATAGGCATAGTACTCTTTTCTAATGAAAAATTTCATATTCATAGCCTCACCAAAAATATAACAACATTTATCGGGATTCTTTAGACAACCATTGCTAGCTATGTTTCACAACACAGTACAACATAAAGTTAGAGATTAGAGAATGACAAAACCATTATACACTATAGATTTTGTTTCCACTGGCCACTTAATTATTAATGAAATATTATAATATGATCAATGCTTGCAAGTTTTAGACTGAATTCTTACTCGACCGCAATCATAGTTTAGTTTTCGACTGAATTCTTACTCGACCGCAATCATAGTTTAGTTTTAGACTGAATTCTTACTCGACCGCAATCATAGTTTAGTTTTAGGCTGAATTCTTACTTGACCGCAATCATAGTTTAGTTTTAGGCATAATTCTTACTCGACCGCAATCATATTTTAGTTTTAGGCTATATTCTTACTCGACCGCAATCATATTTTAGTTTTAGACTGAATTCTTACTCGACCGCAATCATAGTTTAGTTTAAGCAATCATAGTTTAGTTTTAGACTGAATTCTTACTCGACCGCATTCATAGTTTAGTTTTAGACTGAATTCTTACTCCACCGCAATCATAGTTTAGTTTTAGGCTGAATTCTTACTCGACCGCAATCATAGTTTAGTTTTAGGCTGAATTCTTACTCGATTGCAATCATAGTTAAGTTTTAGACTGAATTCTTACTCGACCGCAATCATTGTTTAGTTTTAGGCTGAATTCGTACTCGACAGTTTGCTTGCGCAAAGTTCATAATAATCACTCAAAAGTCATAAAGATGCTAGCAGGCAACCTGACAAGTTCTGTCGTACTGTGAACATGTTATAGTCAGTTCATGAAGGCAGACCATAATCAAATTACAGTAATTAAGCTTTATTCAAACAAATTCATATATATGAGCAATCTGATTCTCATGATATGCACAATCAACATATTCTATAACATTAGTCAGCAATAACACATCGATCAATAAGTCTCTGGACTAATCAACAGATGGCGCCTCTAATACCAAATCCATACCATTCTCAGTTTGTACCAACCTTTAGAAGTTACGTGTCAAACTTTCATGACATTCCGACATTGTGTCATTGAGTTACAGTGGTTTTAGTGACGCTACTTTTGCTATTTTAAAAACAATGAAAAAAAACGAATTTCGTGTGTTGATAAAACATTGCTTTTTAATGGGAAAAAATACCGTTCAAACTCAGCGATGGCTTAAAAAGTTATCCGGGCTCTGCTCCGTCGAAAACAACCATTTGTCGGTGGTATGCTGGTTTCAAACGCGGTCGTACAGACACAAATGATGCTGAACGCTCTGGTCGTCCAAATGAGGCTGTTACACCAGTAAACATAAAAAAACCCTCAAAATCGTGATGGAAAATCGCAAAGTAAAGTTGCGTGAGATAGCTGACATCTTGAAGATATCATTTGGTAGTGTTTACACTATTTTGCATGAACATTTGGTCATGAAAAAGCTTTTTTCGAAATGGGTGCCGCGTTTGCTCACAATGGAACAGAAACAACAACGCATCGATGATTCAGAACGCTGTTTGGCACAGTTTACGCGAAATAAACAGGAGTTTTTGCATCAGTATGTGACAATGGATGAAACTTGAATCCACCACTATACTCCGGAATCAAATTGGCAGTCAGCTGAGTGGAGAGCAGCCGGTGAAAGTCGTCCGAAGTGACCAAAAACTCAACAGTCGGCCGGAAAGGTTATAGCCTCCGTATTTTGGGATGCGTATGATATAATATTCATCGATCACCTTGAAAAGGGAAAAACCATCAATAGCGAATATTACATAGCATTATTGGAGCGTTTGAAGGCAGAAATTGCAAAAAAAATGGCCCCATATGAAGAAGAAAAAAGTTATCTTTCATTAGGACAATGCACCTTGTCACAAGTCGATGGTAACAATGGCCAAATTGCATGAGTTGAACTTCGAATTGCTTCCGCACCCACCGTATTCTCCAGATTTGTCCCCCAGCGACTATTGGCTGTTCGCATACCTCAAAAAGATGCTCCAGGGAAAGAGATTTGGCTCCAATGAAGAAGTGATTGCCAAAACTAATGCCTATTTTGAAACCAAAGATAAATCGTTCTACACGGCTGGCATATAAAAGTTAGGAAAGCGTTGGAATGAATGTATCGCTCTTGAAGGAGACTATGTTGATGAATAAAGAAGAATTTTGGCAAACAAATGTTGTTTTAGTAGTTAGTCCAGGGACTTATTGATCGATGTGTTAAACTTAACATGCAATGTTCAAATATTATATTGTAACAGGCTTTATTATATTAGTTCTATAAATCTACCCTTAATGTTTTTGTAATACCGAAAGCACTTATTTTTTTTGTACATTGTGTCGTTTACATGTGTATTGATTATTTAGATAGTACCATGGTTAGATGGGTCTTCTGTAAAACTGTGTCCTGGCTGTGCTAAAGCCTTCAACATAACGCGGCGACAGCATCACTGCAGACTTTGTGGCTCCATATTGTGTCATGACTGCTCGTGCTTCTTCGATATTAATGTTGCAAGTAAGATTATTCTTGTTTTCCCCTTGTATTATAGTATTTATAAATTTATTCTGCTACATAATAACAAATTAATATACAATAGTTCATGTTTCTTAAAACATTAAAATTTTGAGGTAATATGTATAATAATTTAAAACAGTTGAGAAAATTATATATTCTAGAAAGTAATTTGGAAGGATTCAGTCATAAATGGAAGTGCATTTCTTTTAAAATAAAAAGAATACTAAATAGAAGATTCGATAATATGGTGAGAATAAATGCTGAAAGAATTATTAAACAAATATATACGTCAGAAATGCACGGTGGTAGCAAAAAAGTATACTATGTAGGAAAAATGCCTGTATCAAGTTGATCAGACTTTAACCTTTCCCTTCCTGTGCTAAAAAAATCTGCCCATTCCAATGCTGTGTATTCAATACACATGTAAAAATTAGCGATTTAATATCGGAAAAATAAGAATATTCATAGCCAATCGCTTAAATTAATTAAATTTGAAGTCAAAAGTGATAATAATTGAAATTTAATTGCTGAAAACATGAAAAAAAACATCGGACGACGTTCACAAAACGGGCGAAGCGACCACCTCGAACGAAAGCCCGCAAGCTACTGAGCGAGAAAAGCGAGTGAACTGAGATTCTATTTCTTGCGTTCCCATATACCGAAGTAGAGTGAGATTGAGACGTGAATAGCGTCGCTTCCTCACCCATAGCGGTTTTTTAGAATTAATATACTTACATCACACACTGGCACATGTTTGATTGTATTGGTGAATTTATTCCCGATTTTCACAAAATATCTCTGATGTGGCCGATAAGTGCTAATTATTACAAATATTATTTTTTTCATTCAGTACGTAAATGTATTACGGAGGAATACCTAAAATCTGAACCCAGTATTTATTATATTTATAGAGATATTAAAGTTTTTAGAAGCAATGTGTACTAGTTACACATCACAGGACAGGAAGGGTTAAAGAAATTAATGTTTAAAACCACCATTAAAATGTAACTATGAATGATGAGTAAACGAAAGTGTGTTTTTAGAAAGAAATGTGAAGATCTAATCGCTGTACCCACCCCATAAGAAACATGGTATGGTTTATGTGTATATTCTATAAGATTCAGTTCGATAATAAGAAATGTAAACTGTATGTTTCAGGATGTATGATTGATCCTTCATTAGATGTTTCTCAACTGCAAACGAGTAGCGATCCAACAAAAACAGGTCTGCGGCTTTGTGAACATTGTTACAATCTTATAGAGCTTCGAAAGCAGTTGCAAGAGAGCCGTAATTCCAAGACTATTTTGGTAACAGGATATGAACAAATGCGAAGCCTGATGGAACAAGCCACACCAGCAGCTGCTATGTACACCAAAGTAACAGATTTTCAATTATTATTATTATTTTCATCCTCATTTATCTTTTTTTTCTTCACTCATGTCTCTCATGACCTAGTTGGTAGATCAATTGTCTTTCAACTGTAGAATTTCATGTTTAATTCACAATCGTACACAAACATATTTAGTTCCAGTCTATTTTTCTTTATACAACAGGCCTTTTAGTATCTTTCTGGTGAAACATTATTATGATTGAATAATTGTGTATTTGTATTTCTATCAGGCAGATTTAATATTTTGTAGCAACTTCTTCAAAGCAATTTGTTTTAATTTAAAATAGATCTAAACTTATCAGTTTCCAGCCTAAAGAAGGAAAAGTTCAAACTTATAATATTTGAGTTAAGTTAAAGCAATGATGAATCTATGATATACTACCTTGATCAAAAAGTTTTAGGACTTTATTAATAAAATCGAAAATACAAGTTTATTCATCAAAATTGATATGGTCCCCTTCAAAGTACTCCCCATCGAATGCAACGCACTTACGCCAGCGCTTGATCCAATTCTCGAAACACCGCTGGTACTCAATTTTCGGTATGTCCATCAGAGCCGTCTTCGATTTTTTTATGGCATCCTCTCGGGTGCTGTAATGCGTTCCGCGAAGCGGTTTTTTAAGTCGGTTGAACAGGAAAAAGTCACAGGGAGCCAGATCAGGTGAATTCAAAGGCTGCTGGATAGTATTCGTGTTGTTTTTGGTCAAAAACTCATGGAAATCATGTCTTTCGCGATTTCAACGCGGTCCTATTTTCGCATGAAATTGAGGTCTTTCGGCACCAGTTTTGCAGCGACACGTCTGAAGCCCAAATCACTAACCAAAATGTCTTGAGCGGATCCATAAGCAAGGTTCAAGTCCTCTGCCAGCTCTCTGATGGTCAATTTGCGGTTTTCGACCAACATTTCTTTGATTTTATCGATGTTTTCAACTGTCACTGCGTTCGTCATCCTCGACCGACTCACGACCACTTCTGAAGCGTTCGTGCCACCTAAAAACACTTCTCCAACATTTCCAAGGTCTGCGGACCGTTAAATCCGTTTTTCACACAAAATTTAATGCAAACTCGTTGATGCACAGTTGATGCCATTTTCAAACTTGTAAAAAATCGAAAACACGCACAAAGGTAGATGTACTCAGTACAGCGTAACTTTTACAAATGTCAAGCTATGACCCTGAAATTTAGAGGGAAGTGTCAATGATAGATGTGGTAACCTAACAAAAAAAAAGAATTCCAATCGGGTGACCGACAGCGCCACACGGTGGCTGATCCTAAAACTTTTTGATCAAGCTAGTATGAACCATAGGAATTAAGGAATTGTACTGAAAATACTTCTAAAAATTTATCCTCAGTTTACTTGAGGACTCACATTTATTTCATTTGAAAGTTATTTCAAAGTCAGCACCGTTGAATAATAATGAACCATTCCAAATATTTTTTGAAATAATTTTTTTATTGATATCAAAGAACAACAATTGGACACGGATTAAACAGATTGCTCAGGGACAATGTCTCGCTAAAGTTGATTCCCATCTGATGTCGTCAAATGGGAATGGACCCTAAGAATAATCATATTTTAATTTTCCAGATGTGTTTGAGTTTGAAAGCTGGAGAAACGACATATCATCTCTCAGATGCGAATATTCTCAAATCAAGAATAGCCAAATATGCTGAAGGAATTGATAGTCTAAGTAAACAAATTGCTGCATTGCAAATTGCCCAGCCTGGTAGTAGAACCAACAAGCTCCAGATTGCCATAAGACAAGCAGCAGTACATTTTATAAAGGTATAAGGGAAAAGATTATTATTTTAAATAAAAGTTTCAAACGAGGATATTTTAGAAATAATATTAGTGGATGTAGGAAAACAAATGTTGGATTAAATAGTCATATAATTAAATTTATACAAAAGAAAATTAATTTTACCAGAGAAGGAATGAACTATGAACTATGCTTTAAAAATAATGTAGATTTAGAAAAACTTCTTGGTCATCTTCACATGACCTCAATGTTGAGCAAGGTGACCTATAAACTGCTGAACACATGACCTCAATGTTGAGCAAGGTGACCTATAGACTGCTGAACACATGACCTTAATGTTGAGCAAGGTGACCTATAAACTGCTGAACACATGACCTCGATGTTGAGCAAGATGACCTATAAACTGCTGAACACATGACCTCGATGTTGAGCAAGGTAACCTATAAACTGCTGAACACATGACCTTGATGTTGAGCAAGGTAACCTATAAACTGCTGAACACATGACCTCAATGTTGAGCAAGGTGACCTATAAACTGCTGAACACATGACCTCAATGTTGAGCAAGGTGACCTATAAACTGCTGAACACATGACCTCAATGTTGAGCAAGGTGACCTATAAACTGCTGAACACATGACCTCGATGTTGAGCAAGGTGACCTATAAACTGCTGAACACATGACCTCAATGTTGAGCAAGGTGACCTATAAACTGCTGAACACATGACCTCAATGTTGAGCAAGGTGACCTATAAACTGCTGAACACATGACCTCGATGTTGAGCAAGGAGACAAATAAACTGCTGAACATATTTATGTGGTATTCTTGGAAAAAATAGTGTAGTGGTTTCCCCTTGCCTAAATTAAATATTTGGAGGTTATTGTGGATAGTTAATTAACTTTTAATTCTAATCTAACCATATTCCAAAAATATTTCCAAAAAGTAGAATTTCTCATTAGAATAAAAAAATTATTCAATTACAGTAGAGCGTCGATTATCCGAAACAATTCGGGACTGAGGGTGTTCAGATAACCGATTGTCACAAGTGAAGGCTCACACGCCACTAATGACGCGAGGTTGCTCATGTAGACCAATTGGCAGGGAGGAGGAAAGCGCTGCAGCGCCACAGCAATTTGAAATTCTATATATACTATAAAACACGATAAGTTTTCATAAAATTTAATTTCTATACTAGCGGCCGCAACTTTGAACTTTCGGTTAATCGATGTTTCGGTTGATCGGTATCCGGAAAATCGATGCTCTACTGTACTTGAAAAAAATTGCATATGATTCAATTCCTACTACTTTAATAAGTGTGCAAATTAATTTTATTTGAGTAGTAAAATATACATAAAAATCTACAAATAATTTGAAATAAGCGACTTAAAGCAAAAGTTATGTGTTAATATTAGGTTAGGGACATGCATGCTTAACACTTCCCTTACTGTGCTAAAAAATTACGCTAGTAACGGTGTTGGACACTGAGGGTACAGTAAACATGTATGTTTTAAATTAAAATTATGCAAAATCTATTAGTTTTTTTTTGTAATTAGCTATAAACATAATTTTATTATGTAATAAAATGTCGAATAATATAAAGTAAGAAATGATAAAATAAGAGTTGAAACAGAGAGGTGACATTTCTATAGGAATATAATTTTCCCACTGCGTCGTTCGGTCTGCGCAACGTTCAGAATGCGCATGACTGAAAAGAGGTCTCCAACCTTTTAAAAAAAAATCATAAAATTATACAATAAAATATAGCGTGTATTTTTTGGCAATAAAAATATAATTCGAATTAAGACAATAATTAACATATTAACAAAATATAAAATGAATATATAAATTCAAAAATAATAATATAAAAACAAACACGAAATTCAAATCAATAAAATATGCCATTTGGAAAATATAAACACTTTGAAAATAGGTCAAAATTTGAAAATAGGACAAACATATCATAAAATCAAAATTTAATCCTGTGGAGAAAGTCTATCGCAATTGGGGCACGAAATAACTTTTGTTTCTATTCTATGTATTAGGTGTACAAATAAGTTTCCGTCGTTTTTTATAAAAAAATGGGCATTTATTGTGAAAGAACGGAACCTCATGTTTTATTCGAAGTAGTACCCATCGCTTGCCACTACTTTTCCCCATCTTTCTGTCAGCATACGAATACCGCGTCAGTCATCATCATCATCTTTTGAGGCTATCCACGAATCGACTCAATTTTTGGTATCTTCATATGATGTGAAGTGCTGCTCAGACAGGCCATGCGTCATCGATCAAAACAAGTGGTAATCAGAAGGAGCAATGTCTGGTGAATACAGCGGGTGGGGTAAAACTTCTCAATTGAGTGTTTCCAAATAGGTTTTGACCGGTGCCGCAACATGTGGACTAGCATTATCATGCAGGAGAATAATTTTGTCGTGTCTGGCGTAGTAGTGGGCGCGCTTTTCCTCGAGTTCTCGACTCAATCTCATCAATTATGTTCGGTAGACAGCCCCAGCAATGGTTTCATTCGGTTTGAGCAACTCATAATACACGACACCAAGCTGATCCCACCAAATACACAACAAGAGTTTTTTTCCATGAATATTTGGCTTAGCCGTAGATGTTGAAGCATGACCAGGGGATCCCCATGATTTCTTCCTTTTTGGATTATCATAATGGATGCATTTTTCATCACCAGTGACTATATGGTGCAGAAAACCCTTTCGTTTATGCCTGGCAAGCAGCATTTCACATGTGGAAAATTGGCATTCAAAGTTTCTCCGTGTCAGTTCATATGAATCCCAATTTCTTTATTTTTGAATCATTCCCAATGATTTCAACCCATGTGAAATTGCTTGTTGAGTCACTCCTAATGTAAGTGCAAGTTCTTCTTGCGTTTGGCACGAATCTTGATCCAATAATACTTCCAATTCCGCGTCTTCGTACACTTTCGGCCTTCCGCTACGTTCTTTGTCTTCGATGTCAAATTCACCGTTCTTATACTTTTGAAACCACTCACGACAACTTCTCTCACTTAAGGCAGCCTCACCATATGCTTCTACAAGCAATCGATGCGCCTCAGCTGCAGATTTCTTCAAATTGAAGAAGTAAATCAAAAGTTCCCGCAAATGACGCTTATTCGGCTCAAAACTTGACATTTTCGAACACAAAAAAATATGTTATACTGATAAAAATTCACTAATATTTCAAGGTCATGTTGTTGACAGATGTCCAACCTTACGATAATGACATTTTACATCTGACAATTTTAACCATAACTTACTGGTGGCGCCAACTTTTGTCAAACGGCGGTGACTTATTTGTACACCCAATACTAAACACAGGTGTTTGATAAAACTGGTAACCAATCCCTGGAACGAATGTACTCGTAAAATATTAACTGTCAAAAAAGAATGAGTCATACGGAGTGTTTTGACATTTCGTCAATTCTCGATTTATTATCATTAATTTCTGTTGATATTTATTAATGATTTTATTTCGTAATGACATCATTCAAATCATAGAGGTTTCGATGAGGAATACATAAAGTATGAAGACCCTGCAAGCAGTATATTTCGAGAAATTAAATAAAATATACGTCTTGGTCACTCTTGTCCGTTCACAGATCGGCAAGGGTTAACATGTGTACAGTTAAACAGCAAATTATATTATAGTTTTCATTTATTAATTAAAAAACAATATGTTAGCTAAATATATGTTAAAGAATGACTTCAAGCTTTCTAAAACAAAGACTGTGGAAAATCTAAATGCAGTAGAACGCCAATCATCCGGGGCTCTATTATTCGTGAGTTAATTCTACGATTAACTATGGTCCTCTGTAATACTATTATATTTTTAGTAATCTTAATTACAAAGCAAGGACCTAAACTGTTATAAAATCAATGGTTATGTGGATCCAGGGTTTCCCAATGTGATTGCCGCGGTATGATACTGATATTTAGCGGTTGTATCTGTCGAATATTGAGAAAGCTTGTTCGTGTACTCATCTTGCGTAGCAAAATTTATCTAACATTTTAACTCTTAAAATATCAATAAAAACTTAATTTAGATTAACTGTGTTTTTCAATTATCCAGGCTCGAGTCTGCCTTAATTACCACGGATAATCGGCGCTTTACTGTAATATTTATTATGTAAAAATTTTAACAAACGTCTGGAAATATTAAGGCCATGATATAGTTGTGTGTATATTTTTATGGGTAATATAAAATTTTCTGTAAATAATAAAACATGTAAATCAAGATTTATTTAATAAGGTTACAACTAGCATTATACGAGGGCGGTCCGATAAGTACTTAGCCTCACCGCCCGATGGCACCACTATTGCAAGAGCAATTTTTTATCGCGTAGTACATTCTCGTTGACAGCTACTGTCAAAATTTGTTTTGAACGCGTGTGGAAGCGAGCGTGTCCGCGGATTTGAGAAAAATAGAAAAAGAGCAATATCGGTCGGCGATTCGATTCTTGTTTTTGAAAGGGAAATCGCGCAGCGAAATCAAAGAGCGCTTGAATGCTGTGTACGGTGACTCTTCTCCTTCGATGGCGACCGTCAAAAATTGGTTTAACGAGTTTCAATGTGGTCGCACGTCGGTTTTTAATGAGCCACGCCCCGGTGCCCCGAAAACGGCTACCACGGAGGATAACGTGACAAAATCCACGATCTCGTATTGGCAGACCACCGATTGAAGGTGCGCGAGATAGCTGAGACAGTAGAAATCTCAAAAGACCGCGTGGGTCATATCCTGCATGAAGTATTGGGCATGAGAAAGCTGTCGGCGCGATGGGTGCCGCGTTTGCTCACTCCGGACAACAAGCGCAACCGTGAGACCACTTCAGAGCAGTGTTTGACGATGTTTAAGCGCAATCCGAAGGAGTTTCTGCGCCGTTTCGTGACCGTCGACGAAACATGGATACACTGGTACACACTCGAGACCAAGGAACAGTCGAAACAGTGGACTTCACCCGGCGAACGTGCTCCGAAGAAGGCGAAGACTGTCCTATCGGCCGGAAAGGTGATGGCCACCGTTTTCTGGGATTCAAAAGGTGTGATCTACATTGACTTCCTGGAGAAGGGCAAAACGGTCACAGGGCTCTACTATGCCGAATTATTGGGCCGATTCGACGCCGAATTGCAGAAAAAACGGCCCCATTTGGCGAAGAAAAAAATGAACTTCCATCATGACAACGCACCGGCTCACACCTCCGCCGTCACCACGGCCAAATTGGTAGAATTAGGCTACGAACTGCTGCCCCATCCACCGTATTCTCCGGATTTGGCCCCGTGCGACTTCTTTTTGTTTCCAAATTTGAAAAAGTCACTCGCCGGGCAGAAATTTGAGTCGAATGAGGAGGTTATCGCAGTCACGGAGGCCTACTTTGCAGACCTCCAGAAAACGTATTTTTCAGACGGGTTAAAGAAGTTGGAGCATTGCTGGGTCAAGTGTATCGAACTCAAAGGAGATTATGTTGAGAAATAAATCGCCACTTTTCCAAAATTTTTGTTATTCTTTTGTAGACTAAGTACTTATCGGACCACACTCGTATATTGAATTAGCTAAAAAAATATGTATTTATGAAAAGTAAACCAAATTGGAATATAGACGTAAGAAATAAGACAAGTTAGTCACGATCATTTGAGAAGATGGGACTATAAAAGATTCCACTTTGGAATTTTTATTAATCTTGCATACGAAAACTTTGTATCAGATATTTTTTTCCTAGACAGTTCACCCACAATAGAATTGATTTGTGATTAGAAGGTATATGTTATGTTGTCCAAGTTGTTGTTTAATTATTAGGTGTACAAATAAGTTTCCGCCGTTTTTTATAAAAAAATGGGCATTTATTGTGAAAGAACGGAACCTCATGTTTTATTCGAAGTAGTACCCATCGCTTGCCACTACTTTTCCCCATCTTTCTGTCAGCATACGAATACCGCGTCAGTCATCATCATCATCTTTTGAGGCTATCCACGAATCGACTCAATTTTTGGTATCTTCATATGATGTGAAGTGCTGCTCAGACAGGCCATGCGTCATCGATCAAAACAAGTGGTAATCAGAAGGAGCAATGTCTGGTGAATACAGCGGGTGGGGTAAAACTTCTCAATTGAGTGTTTCCAAATAGGTTTTGACCGGTGCCGCAACATGTGGACTAGCATTATCATGCAGGAGAATAATTTTGTCGTGTCTGGCGTAGTAGTGGGCGCGCTTTTCCTCGAGTGCTCGACTCAATCTCATCAATTATGTTCGGTAGACAGCCCCAGCAATGGTTTCATTCGGTTTGAGCAACTCATAATACACGACACCAAGCTGATCCCACCAAATACACAACAAGAGTTTTTTTCCATGAATATTTGGCTTAGCCGTAGATGTTGAAGCATGACCAGGGGATCCCCATGATTTCTTCCTTTTTGGATTATCATAATGGCTGCATTTTTCATCACCAGTGACTATATGGTGCAGAAAACCCTTTCGTTTATGCCTGGCAAGCAGCATTTCACATGTGGAAAATTGGCATTCAAAGTTTCTCCGTGTCAGTTCATATGAATCCCAACTTCTTTGTTTTTTAATCATTCCCAATGATTTCAACCCATGTGAAATTGCTTGTTGAGTCACTCCTAATGTAAGTGCAAGTTCTTCTTGCGTTTGGCACGAATCTTGATCCAATAATACTTCCAATTCCGCGTCTTCGTACACTTTCGGCCTTCCGCTACGTTCTTTGTCTTCGATGTCAAATTCACCGTTCTTAAACTTTTGAAACCACTCACGACAACTTCTCTCACTTAAGGCAGCCTCACCATATGCTTCTACAAGCAATCGATGCGCCTCAGCTGCAGATTTCTTCAAATTGAAGAAGTAAATCAAAAGTTCCCGCAAATGACGCTTATTCGGCTCAAAACTTGACATTTTCGAACACAAAAAAATATGTTATACTGATAAAAATTCACTAATATTTCAAGGTCATGTTGTTGACAGATGTCCAACCTTACGATAATGACATTTTACATCTGACAATTTTAACCATAACTTACTGGTGGCGCCAACTTTTGTCAAACGGCGGTGACTTATTTGTACACCCAATATATATAAGTTTGTGCATTTTTTGATACTATAAATTATTCCTACTATATTAATCTGTGGATATCCGTTATAGGAAGAGATGTTATCATTAATTCCTTTACCAAGTGAAGCAGAAATAACAGAAATAAGGAGAATCAAAAGAGAAGACGCTGAGAGACGTATCGAACAAGAAAGAAGACAAATGCAACTGAATCTTGCAAAAAAGCAAGCTGAGGAACAAATGTTGGGAGGGAAAAGACGAGAACCGGAAGGATGGACGGTATGATAAATGATACATTTTATTGCATGGAATTTTATATACCGTATTTTACGGACCATAAGACGCACTTTTTTCTTCAAAAAATTGCTTCCAAAATTCAGGTGCGTCTTATACTCGAAATTAATATAAAAATGTCCAGTGTTTGATTTAAAATTCCCGCCAGTCTTAAAAATGATGCGACGAACATGAGTTTCGGGGATTCACAAGCTTGCTAACACTGTCTCCCTCCCGCCCCGCCATCACAAACCCAGAACATTGTCTAGCCTATGATAAAATTGTTATTTTTTTAACATTTTTAAAATGGCAAAAATGTTATTTTTTTTTAAATTGCCTTTTACGAACTATAAGACGCTACAAACTATAAGACGCTACAGACTATAAGACTCACCTTAATTTTAGGAAAAATTAAGGTGGGTCTTATAGCCCGTAGCGTCTTATAGTCCGTAAAATACGGTAGGTACATAACACTCAGAAAACTAAATAAGCAATGTATTTTGTTAGTATTGCAAGTTAACTTTACTAATTATGATCAATAATAACATAATTATTGTATACACATACATAATTATTGTATACACATACATAATTATTGTACACACATAAATAATTATTGTACACACATACATAATTATTGTACACACATACATAATTATTGTACACACATACATAATTATTGTATACACATGCATAAATTCCATCACATCATTTCCCTGTTGGGGTAGAGAGAGGACAGATCGGTATCTATTGACTGTCATCTTAGCAGATTTTGATTCTTTTTTATAATTCTTGTGCAATAAAACAATAAATTTCGTTCAATACATTTTTAAGAAATTTTTCTTATTCGTATTTTTTTTTATATAAAGCTTTCCATTGCATCAAAACTGCACAGGATATGTTTATTTGATATATTTTCATGAGAATTATCTCTAATTCCAACTAATCTTTCAAACTGGAAGTTCATTTTACAATAATCATTTTGATTTTATTAAAATTTAAACATCTTTCTGGTTGGTTGGAAGAAATTGCCACATGGCAATAAACTCGCCAGATTAAAAAAAAAAAAATTTCAATTATAGATATTTCGTACCTCAAATACATATATTATACAGAACATTTTTAGTTTGTAAACCGCCACTCTATACTAATTCTGGAAAACTCTGTATGTTGTACATATAAAATGAAGATTTTTTTTTAAAAGCAGATGATTTTTAACCTTGAACTTTATTGATCCAGTAGATTTTAACGGAATTCTTTTTTTTAATAAAATTAGTTTACTTCTTGTGGTAACATTCTTGACTACTACTCGTGTGTCGATTCTCGTTGGCACCCAAAAAAAAAATGGTACCAGTCTGGAAAAAGAGTTCGTCTGGTAACAATACGGCAAGAACTGTTCTCAATAACATACGCAAGAACGGGTCTTCCAGCCGCTATGCCTGTTGGAAGGGCCTTAACTCTTCTGAACGGGACTGCTTCGGATATTGACATATTTCATATCACATTACCAAAAGCAAAAGTAAATTTTCTTCTAAGATTGAGCGCGTTAGAAAGCACTCATAACGTATTTAAGTGACATTGAATATGTGTATGTTTGTGTGTATATATCAGGTCTGTACCTATGAACCGGATTTTTTTATAGAAAATACACATTTATTGTATGAAAATGGTAAAGTATATTTTATTCAAAGTATTGCCCATCGCTAGCTACACATGTTTCCCATCTCTCTGGCAATTTGTGGATGCCACGCCAAAAAACCTCTTGCTCTTTTGGGGCAAACCAATCATTGAGCCATTTT
This sequence comes from Odontocerum albicorne, assembly GCA_949825065.1. Lineage (NCBI taxonomy): Eukaryota > Metazoa > Arthropoda > Insecta > Trichoptera > Odontoceridae > Odontocerum > Odontocerum albicorne. The sequence continues at coordinate 3,923,865 of OX463840.1, read as the reverse complement.
CGTACATTTTCGTAAGAAGTGAAGCGCTGCTCAGCAAGTGCGTGTCCCATCGATGCAAATAAGTAGTAATCGGATGGAGCCAAGTCTGGTGAGTAAGTCGCATGCGAAAATATTTGCCAACTAAACGCCTCAATTGTTTCCTTGACCAGTTTTGCTGTGTGCGATGGTGCATTATCATGAAGCCAAATTACTTTGTGTTGCCTCTTTTGATATTCTGGTCGTTTTTCACGCAATGCTTGGTTCAAATATATCATTTGTTGTCAGTAGTGTTCAGTATTAACTGTTTCACCAGGTTTTAGCAGCTCATAATAGATAACACCCTTCTGATCCCGCCAAACACAGAGCATTGTCTTCCATCCATAGCGATTTGGCTTTCGATGTCGATGTCGCTGGTTTGCTTGGAGTTACCCATGATCTTTTACGCTTAGAATTCTCGAAATATATCCATTTTTCATTGCCTGTCACAATTCGATGGAGAAATGATTTTCTTTTATACATGGCGAACAGCATTTCGCAAGTGGTTTTTCAGTTTTCCTGCTGTCACTTCCGGTGTTCATTCAGTTCATGTGGAACCCATTTTCCCACCTTCTGGATCTTTCCCATGGCTTTCAAATGTATGGAGACGGCTTCTCGTGTCACATTTAATTGATCCGCGAGTTGTTGTTGTGTTTGAGCGTCATCCTCATCCAACAATGCTTGCAATTCGGCGTCTTCAAACTTTCTCGGTGGTCTTCCACGTTCTTCGTTTCTCACGTCAAAATCACCAATTTTGTATTTTTTAAACCACTCAAAGCACTGTGATGTACCAAAAGCATGCTCACTGTAAACTTCGACAAGCATTTGATGCAAATCTGCTGCAGTTTTCTTTAAATGGTAACAGAAAATCAATGCTGTCGGGGAATCGTAGTTTTCAGGTACAAAAACAGACATGTTCAACGCTATGAAAACATAAGTAGTTGTATTAAACTTGCATTTTTGTGAGTTAAAAATCTTTGACAAATTTTACATTTCACAAATAAAAGGTGCCAATGACAAGGTTTGACAGTCACTACATTGACAACTAGAGCCATCTATGAGCAAATTGCGGTTTAATAGGTACACACCTGGTATGTATGCATATACATTATTTTTTATTTTATATAATTTTTCAAAAATTTTAATGTTAACGTTTCTTGTATTTTTCAATGTAATTGGGCTAAGCCTGTTTTGAGAAAATAAATAAATAAATACTCATGCGCGCGCTTATGAATGCACGCATTGAGTGGTAGTCTTGCTAACACATTCAATTGTGAACTGTGAGTTCCGTGTCTACTCCAGAGGTTCTAAACCTGAAGGCTGAACGCTTACTGGGTCCGAAGATAATAATGTCTCCCGGCCATGCTCTTTAATATATCCGAAACACTAATTTGGTTATATTTAAGGGCAACATACTAATAAAAAACATTTTATACACATTTAAATTTGATAATTTTATTTTTGTGTGTCATAAATGTTATTAAATTGTACATTTATTTCTAGGAAACATGTTTCTAATTAAATTGTGTGTTAATTTATAAGTTTCAATATTATGTTAGATACAATATGTTTATTTTGAGGTAGACCTAAAAGTTAACTGGTTGTCTTCCAATTGATTTGCAACATTTAATTAGACTAATTTTAAGCCAATTATTTTTTGTCAGTTCTTTTAGGAACGGAACCATGTCGGAAAACGAGGGTTACAGTACCCGGCGGTAAGTAATACAAATCGGGCTTAACCCTTCCCTTACGGTGATAAAAATGAAACGCGCGCTCCGGTGTTGGGTAGTGAGTACGCGATCAAAAATTAGCGATTTTAAATCGGAAAAATAAGAACATTCATAGATAATCCCCTTAATTTATTATAATTGAAGTTAAAAATTATAATAATTGAGATTTATTTGCTGAAAACATAAAAAACCATCTGGCAACGCTCACGGAACGGGCGTAGATCTAGTCTCTTTGCCAGCTCAACAGCTACTGCAGCGCGGCAGGGTTGGTGGCTAACTCGGGCGTGGCTTACACTTGCGAGGTTGAGACAATTTAGCTCCTCGTTATTCAGTGACGTATGCAAAAGTGAGATGCGAATATAGTGTCGCGCTTCCCGCATACTCTTCACCTATCATCAAGACTCAAGATCGAGGCACTCACAGCGTTTAAATGCGAATTTGTTTCCGATATTCACGAAATACTTACGATGTAGTCAATAAATTCTGATTATTATTAATATTATTTTTTAAATCAATGCGTAAATATATTATGGAGGAATAGCTAAAATCTTAACCTTGTATTTATAATATTTATAGAGATATTGATGGTTATTAAAAGCAACGTGTAGAAGATACCCAACACAGGGTAGGGAAGGTTAAGAAAGAGACTGTCGGCCATAATCGGCTAACTTCGGCTTTGTAGAGCGTCGTCTCTGTCACTCATACACGTGTTCCGTCGCGATTTGCGTGCGACAGAGATAACACTCTACAAAGCTGAAGTTAGCCGATTATGATAGACAGTCTCTTTCTTAAGCCCGATGTGTATTACTTACCGCCGGGTACTGTACCTGTATTTAATAGAGTAATATTCAAAATTTATCATTTAAATTTAAGGTTCGTCAAAATGAGGCCCTTCCAGATGATGGGATAGATAATCCTCTAGTGGAACAGATGAACATAATTCGAGGATATATTAAGCAAGCTCGGGAAGAGCTTCGATTTGAAGAGGTATTATTTTTTAAATTAATTAAAATTGTTCTCCCATTTTTGCTTCAGAAGTTTCAAGCATTCCACCATCTTTGAATAATGATATAGAAAAAAATATCGTAATGTTATACACTAATCAGATTTTCTTTCATAGTCCTTATAAAATACATAATTCTTGTACTTTTTGGCAAAGAGAAATTGTAAGATAGAGCAAGAATGAATGATGACCTCCATGGCTTAGTAGATAAGACACCTGTCTTCCAAGTCGATTGCTGGTTTGATTCCTGTTGGTATCCAGATTTTTCAAAAAGGAATCGTGAATGGTTTTTATTTATGTATATAACACTTTCATGAAAATACTATTTGACAACTTTGGGTAAAATATTGTCTTCTGAAAATACTATTTGACAACTTTGGGCAAAATATTGTCTTCTGAAAATACTATTTGACAACTTTGGGCAAAATATTGTCTTCTGAAAATACTATTTGACAACTTTGGGTAAAATATTGTCTTCTGAAAATACTATTTGACAACTTTGGGTAAAATATTGTCTTCTGAAAATACTATTTGACAACTTTGGGTAAAATATTGTCTTCTGAAAATACTATTTGACAACTTTGGGTAAAATATTGTCTTCTGAAAATACTATTTGACAACTTTGGGTAAAATATTGTCTTCTGAAAATACTATTTGACAACTTTGGGTAAAATATTGTCTTCTGAAAATACTATTTGACAACTTTGGGTAAAATATTGTCTTCTGAAAATACTATTTGACAACTTTGGGCAAAATATTGTCTTCTGAAAATACTATTTGACAACTTTGGGCAAAATATTGTCTTCTGAAAATACTATTTGACAACTTTGGGCAAAATATTGTCTTCTTGTTTATTTCTGTTTTGTCAAAATTTGGACTCTTATTTTATTTTCTCTTTTTTATTTTAACCTGGTGAGCTTATTCCTATGTGGCAATCTGTTCCAACTAACCAGAAAGATGTTTTAATGGGTCTCGAGTGAAAACCAGACTGGAATCCCATTTTTTTTAAATCTGGGTTCCAGCAGGGATCGAACCGCAACCTCCGAATCGGCAGACAAGCGTCTTACCACCAGGCCACGGAGGTCGTCTTTACGTCTCTTTACGCTGGATGTGAATCTGGGGTTGTCTGTGTGTATGCGAGAGTTTGTGCATTTATATTTTTAACAATTTTCATACACATTTATTGAATTTATTTTTATATTATCTGCTAATTATTTTTTTTTGTCTTATAATTTACTTGTACAAGGGTGTGGGCTGAAAAATAACTGATGCCTTCGTGGCCAATTTCACACTACTATTGGTAGGGTGTGTCTCGATTGAGAGGATATAACGAGATGAGCCCACACCTTTTGATAGCTTATTTCTTTTTCATTGCCTTAAAATATATGTGTAATTTCAGGATATACACATACCGTATTAGCCCGAATATAAAGCGATATTTTTTACCCTAAATATTTTTCCAAAAATAACATTCGCATTATATTTGGGGTTTAGGTCGTGTCCAATGAGCGCAGAACACACAGCCAAGCCTTTTTGCCTATCGCATGCACAGTTTATGCACATTTTGCTTGCGTTGGTGAGATCGACCAGATAGAAAATGAACGATGAATACTGATATGATGATAGTTCCAGGAGAAATGACTTCACAATTGCAAGTTTTAGATATATCTGTCAATAAACCATTCAATGACAATTTACGAAAGGAGTACAGCAATTGGCTCTTAGCTGGAAATCATCCTTTGACATCTACAGGGAAAATAAAGAATCCATCGATTCCAGTCTTAGGGGAATGGATCATGACCGCCTGGCAGAAGATTAGTGACACGTCCATTGAAAAAGGTTTTAAGAAATGTTGCATTTCCAACAATCTGGATGGGAGTGAAGATGATATTTTATGGGAAGAAGAAAATGCCATAAATTATGCATCGAGTAGTAATCATTCAAGCGACACTGGTGATAATTCAAATATGTCTGAATATAAAAATCATATTTTTTATAATACAGTTTACTTAATTAATTTTTGTTTTATATTTGAATTTTCCCTTTCGTTCCTGCTCCAAATATATAGATCGCGCTATATTCGGGCTAATACGCTATATGTACATACTATGTTTCTATCCATATACAAATCCATAAATAAATATACTCCATAAATTTCTATCCATAAATAAATATACTCACCATTTTGTAGGTAGAGAAAACCACTTAATTAGTATCATTCCTTTATAAAAAAAATATCTATCTTTGATTTTTACTTGTGGTACTTATTTTCAGGTCGCTATATTAGAGAGGAACCTGAAGGAACTCAAACAAGAATATTACTTCCAAACAACTCAGCCATCTCAGTCAGCGGATAACTAATTGGGAATACTGTTGTATCTTATATATGAATATTTGGTACTTTCACCCCTTTTCGATATTAAATATGGCACAAATTTACTGAATAAAATTCAATATTTAAAAATTACTCAAAGTTTTATTTTATTTTTAAGCCATCCATCTATCAAATTTATTATTTATTAATTAATAATTAGAAACTGAGAATGAGTTCATTTATTTAACACCTTTATTGCAAATACAATCTGGTAGACTAATTGCAAGGTGGCAATCTCTTCCAACCAACCAGACAAAAGTGAATGAAGCAAGTTACGTGGTTGCATAAATCATTCAAATGACTATCCATCCCCACGAAATCCATAAACGCATACGTGAGCATATACCCACGAGTCCCACAAAGACGGACAATCACTCGGGACATTTGTTTTTCATATAAAGTGAGATATCATCAATCAAAAGGAAAGGAAGGGATGGTGGAGAGGAAAGGAAAAGAAAAATCAGGAATGAAACACGTTATTTTACTGATTAGAAATTAAGAGTTTTTCAGTCACTTCTTAAAGCATGTCAAGGACGGAGCGAGTCTTATATTGGTTTGTAACTGATTCCAGAGTCTCACTGCATGGACAGTAAAGGACGACGTAAAAAAAGAGGAGCAGTGAACTGGAAAGGCCAATAGACAATCTCTGTTTGAGCGTAGCGCTAATCCATGATTGAAAAAATGCTGAAAATTTTTGGCGAGATAAGAGGGATACCATGAACTTGATCCAACTATAATTTCCTTGGTTTTCCTCTCACACGTCTTAACTCACATTTGCACTATATACCTGTCTTGTTAATCTTTTTTTATTCATTCGTTCCACATGCCATCTCAAAGTCTTCTTCTTCAACTTATTCAACACATCAGTCTTAAGTTCACATTCATCCCTAATCACTTCATTCCGTATTGTAACTAAATATATTCATCCTAAAGCTAATCCATGATTGAAAAGATGCTGAAAAATTTCGGCGAGATAAGAGGGGGCGGCGGGATAGTTAAGGATATTATACAATAGAGACAGTATGTGAATTTGGCGTCTATTGTATTTCTAACATTCAACCAGTTCATACTGTCCACTAAGTTTGAAAATTTCAGTATTTTCATCAAACACTTTATTCTACTTTTTATTAAATAAAACAAATTACAATGTCTTTAAACCTCCACAATGTTAATGCCTTAACTATAAATAATATAATATAAACACTTGACCGTGATCATACTGCGAACTTGCTTGCCTGGCCTTCATAACATTCAACCAGGCAGTCAAAAAAACTGCAAAATAATTTGATATACTATAATCAGCACACAGTTGATCCAAAGGTAGCTCATAAGCAGTTTGTCTTATGACTGTAGACAAGTAGAAATTCAGTCTAAAACAATATTACTTTGTCTTCTTGCTTCATAACTGTGAAAATTACTAAAAATGACAAATGATACTAGATGACGTATTCACAAAATAATCAAGAATTTCAGAATTTCAATTTAATGGGTTTAAGAATTTCATTTATATGTTATGTATATGATTGTGCAAATTAATATAAAACTACCTTAAAATTGTGTTAACCTGTACACCACGTTAAAAATCAAATTCCACGAATCCTGTGCGCGGCACAATTTCGGCGTTTTTTAATTTCTAAGTTTAAACGCGTATTTTGTTTAGAACCACTGATATTTGATTACACCACCAATTAAACATGACATTCAAGTAATTTTCTGATAATAAATAATAGTCATTACTCTTAACGAGACTCATTAAATAAAGGAGATAAACTAAACATTACGTAAAATACACAAAGGAATGCTACAGATCAGATCACAGGCGTTTGTGCTTCCCGCGAGGAACACGTTAAAATTACCCCGCTTAATGCTGTTTCGTTTAGTGCTTTGTCTTCAGGAACGCATCCTGAGCGTTAATAAGGGTATAACTGTATAACAATTTACAAGTATGTAATGTAGTTACTGTTTTCGTACATCCTTTGACGAGCTTTCCAGTTAGTTAGTGATTAACAATTAATTAAATGTTTGTCGATAAAAGTGACTTTAGCAAGTAGCTTAGGTTTGACTTTCAATTTTTCAATCAGTGTGCTCGTGAGGATTTCTTCCTGATTTGAGGCTGGTGGAGCCATACCTGATATGGAGAGAACATGGACATTTCCTATGGAATCCGCTATCATTAGATTTTGACCATTTTTAGAAAAGACAAAACATGTCGCATCTTTTAATTCAGGAGGAAATTCGCTAACAAAAACGCAATCATGAATTTGTTTCTGAATATTCCATACATAAATCTTAGATCCACAAATCGCTAGGATAAAAGTAGAAAATGTCGGATAAAATGTGGCTCCCAAAATCGCATTCATATCCGTGTTCAACACTATCAATGGAACACGCACATTTTCTTTCCAAATTTTTACAGTCCAGTCTGCACCCCACGTTAAAAAAATATCTTTTCGAAATTTCGAGAATTCCATTCCGTAAACTGGACCATTGTGTGCCATGAAATAATTTAAATGCTGTTGCAAATTTAACATGGAACATTTATAAATATTGCCATCAGATGTGCAAATAAAATAAATATCTTTCAAAGTGGGATGAGGACAATAGTAAAGACAAATTGGGTTTAAGGATGCAAACATTTTGTTAGAATCGCGCCATTCATTTTCATCCTCAAAATAATTTTTCTTAATTTCTATTCCACGTGTTAATTTCATTAGTGTCTCGTATAAAAAATCATTATGTTTTGTTTTTGTTAAACAGTTTATCCTTCCATCGTGACATACGGTAATAATTTGCTCTAACGAGTTATCATTTTCGCCGTAATACCATATCACCTTCCAAATAGGTAGATAGTTCAGAGATGATTTTTTAGTAGTCTGCGTAATAATGTATTTTTCATAGTGTGTTATGTCCAAAATGCAAACCTCACCATTGTGAAATCCTACAGCCAATAAATTAGGATTTTTTTCTGAAAACGATAAACTTGATACAGAGTCCACAAAATCATAAAGTCTTTCTGGACATTCAACATTTTTTATGCTCCAAATACATACAGCACCAGACACCTTTACCGACTTTATTTTTCCCATAACCGACCCATTTCCCATAACGTATTTATTTTTCCCATAACCGACAGCAATAATATCCGTGTTGAGTGTATTTATGCAGACTGAAGTGGCGGACCGATTTTCTATTTTGTTATAAGAAAATGTCCAAAGTAGATAAAATTTATAATCGTAATTTTCTTCAAACTTAATATTTTCTAACTTCAACAACTGTTTAAAATCTTCCTGTTCCAGCAAAAAACTATTGTTAGTTAATACTCTTTCCATCATGATAAGAGTATGTAAAAAATTAGGATTATTTATTAAATTACTCAATATTTGTTCATCTTTATCGAGTACAATTTTTGGTTTTGACCGTTTGGGTGTGAATTCATCACTTGCGATTTCAGTAAGACTTGTTTCAATAATAATATCATTCACGTTTCTTTCGTAACAATCAAATATATCCCAAATTGTGGTATACGCATCATTATTCAATTTTCGAGGCCTCGGCGCTAAAGTACTTTGCGTTTTTAATCCGTGTATTTCTGTTTGAATCTCGGTAGAAATCATTTTTCGGTTTCGTCCTTCGCCTATCGTCAGGAAATCGTAATGTTTATTTTCCTTTTCAACCAAATCCGCTTCGTCACTTCCTTCAATAACGGTAGCACTCGGTATATCGAATAAATAAAATGTTTCCGTTTCATTAAGATACAGTTTCATTTTATTCGGAAAGGGTTCATCAGGCCATTTTGGAAGACACATTCCGGAAGGAGCATTTTCTTTTATATCTTTGACATTTGAATATTCTAAAGCTTTCGAGATTTCTTGATTCTCTAAGATATTATTTAAAGAAATCAATGTTGTTCTGCGTTTGACTAAAGAAAGTTTAGTTCCACTGGATGCATTGTATAAATACAATGATGACTTTCTGGTTCTTCTTGATGTAGGATCTACTTCACTTTGGAAATGATATTTATAAGGTAATGATCTGAATTTACTACTTTGTAATCTTTTAGGAGTGACTTCATCTCCATCATCATAAACCTTATCCAGTTCAGTTAGAGGATAATCAAAAGTAAACGTTATACGTTTTTTACTCATTTGAAAAACTTGTCTTGATTTCCGTAGATTCAACATTTCCGAAGACATCAAATGTATAGGAGTACGACGAGAGAGAGATACTTGTGATTCTCTTGAGTCAAAAAGAGAATGCATTTTAATTTATTCTTTTTATGTATCTTATAAACTTCAAATCTTATGATTTTTATTGATACTAGTGTTTTAAAAAAATGGAAGATCAATGCTATTCTGTTTTTTAAATTGTTTTTATTAAAGATTTTTAAAGGTATTTTTTTGTACAAGTGTTAAGCACTTTTTATTGACTGTTTGATTTTTAAATTTATTTATTTATTTAACACTTTTATTGCAAATACAATCTGGCGGGCTTATCCCTTCCAACCAACCAGACAAAAGTAAATAAAGCAAGTTACGTGGTCACATAAATCATTCAAATGACTATCCATCCCCACGAAATCCATAAACATATACGTGAGCACATGCCCACGAACCCTACAAAGACGGGCAATCACCCGAACATTCTTTTTCATATAAAGTGAGATATCATCAATCAAAATGAAAGGAAGGGATGGTGGAGAGGAAATGAAAAGAAAAATCAGGAATAAAACACGTTTTTTTACTGACTAGAAATTAAGAGTTTTTTCAGTTGCTTCTTAAAGCATCCAAAGAACGGAGCGAGTCTTATATTGGTTTGTAACTGATTCTAGAGTCTCACTGCATGGACAGTAAAGGACGACGTAAAAAAAGAGGAGCGGTGAACTAGAAAGGCCAATAAACAATCTCTGTTTGAGTGTAGCGCTAATTCATGATTGGAAAGATACTGAAAATTTTGTGTCTGTATCATTCTTATAAAAAGAAATATCAATCTTGTGAGTTTTATATAGGTAATCCACTTACACTACAATCATTTGTGAAATGGCGGGGTGCCTATCGATGTGGCAAGATGATGTTTTTATTCGAGTTTTAAAGATCGTTTTATTTCGTGTTGGGCGGCTAATTTTATGTTTTTGTAAAGGCATCATCTGTGTGTGGATAGTGTTATTGTTAAAGCAGAAAGAAGTTATCTGGTGTGATGGGCAAGGACTTTTCAAGTATTCATGGTGAGGTTTTTTTTTCCGCTGAGAGGGCTTGTTACCATTGTAAAAAAAAAAAGTTAAAGGCTTGTCGTCATTAAAAAAAAGATTTATTTCAAGAGGCCTTATTTACACCAGTTATCCCAACACCCATCCGTGCCAAGTATTGTGTTTAATATATTTATAATATATAAAAAAAACAGAAAGTTTGCATGTATTACTGATGCCACCGTACTGCTTGCGATTGAATTGGATATATTTGACATTTATTGATTTTTGGTACGGTGTGGCATTTTTGGTACAGTACACATAATAATTTTGTCAAAAAGTGGACATGCAATATACATTGAACAAAACCACAGTTTTATTAAATTTTATTCTTGTTAAAATTAGGGGATCAAACACTTAAAATACTTTTTCATACAATATTTTTATTACATATAAATATTTTATAACATACAAATTAAATAAAAAATAAGTATATTTTCAGTTTCAAAAAAATTAACCTAATGGGTGGGCAAAAATTATATTTACAAGTTACATTTACAATTTTGGTTTAGTTTATATTTATGATCAAGTACTGTAGTGAAAATTTGTTATGGAGCACCTATAGTTCGGAAATTCTAGGATGAGTCCTGTGGCAGCTCACAAATTTGCCTCAATACAACCTTGTAAGGATGTTCAGTAATTTTAATTATTTTATCAACTTTAATATAAGCCTCGATTCTAATAAATAACAAGTTATTTAGATAAATACATTACATAAGGTTGTATTGGGGCAAATTTGTGAGCTGTCACAGGACTCATCCTAGAATTTCCGAACTATAACAATTCAACAGTATGCTTTAATGAAGCAACAAAACATTGTTATTAAAACTTAAATTTAAATAAAAAATCATGAGCTATAAAACCGATTGCAACCTTAGCAATATAGCCGACATTGAACTACTTAAAATTCACAAGTGATTCATCAGCGATCATTACAACTTCACGGAGTGACAGTGTGTTATGGAATTGGTCAGGAGGTGTGATTAAACCTTATTTCTTCAAAGACGCTACGGGTCACACTGTAAGGCCTCGGCCACACAGGTAGGAGCCTCGCTTGGTGCTTAGAGCTATGCTGCTAGCTAGGTGACATATCCTAGCGAACCAACGCACCCCATACTATCACAATGGTCACACTGCACGCTTCGCGCCACGTTACGTGACTATTACTATATAGTCACCTAGTAGCGTAGCTCTAAGCACCAAGCAAGGCTCCTACCTGTGTAGCCAAGGCCTAACTGAATGGCAATTATTACCATGCCATGATTGAGAACTTTCTGTCATATTAATTGTATGAACTGAGTTTGAAAAATATATGGTTTCTGCAAGATAGCCTTACAAGTCACAATCAAAATTTTAAAGTGAATTAATCTTTTGAAGCGGTGAAATTGACTGGTCACCAAGATCTCCAGATTTGAGTATTTCAGACTTTTTTCTGTGGAATTATTTAAAGAATATATCAAATAAGCCATCGATTGAACAACAATATTGGAATAGCAAGAGTTGAAATATCACCTGAAATTTGTGTAAGGCCTCGGCCACACATGTAGGAGCCTCGCTTGGTGCTTAGAGCTACGCTGCGAGCTAGGCGGTATATCCTAGCGAACCAACGCACCCCATACTATCGCAATGGCCACACACCACGCTACGTGACTATTATAGTCACCTAGTCTATTAGTTACATACCACCTAGCTTAGCACTAAATGAAGCACTTCGGTGTGGCCTCGGTCTAAATGGTTGAGAAATGCTCTTGAAAGAGTTCAAATTTATGTGGCAGTAAGATAAATAATTGCAAGGTCCAAATAAGGCATTTATATAAAAATATTTCTGTTTTGAGTTTATTATAGGAATTATTTGAAATTAAAGTTGTAAAGTTAATTTATGACCAATCTGTATATGTATATATACAATATATGAATTTTTTTTCCTCCATAGAAAAAAAAACTGAATAAAAAAGAGCGCTAAAAATAATAAGCAAATAAATATTAGTTAAAAAGTCTAGCAATTATATCAAGTGATATGACCATATTTGAAATTCCATAGAAAAATATATATCACATATAAAATATATATAAGAAAAAAAACTGTATATCTAAAATAATAAACACATTTGCATTATACATAAATAAGTAAAAGATATTTTGACACTTGTTTGTTCGACTTGTCCAAACTACATCAGTGCTCTTTAGCATCCAATTGAACACAAACATCTTTTCATATTCTGCCATACTATGTCTTTTTCCATTTTTTTCTTTTCCACTCCCATATTATGCTGAAGAAAACCATAATTTTGGCAGACATTGTTTGGTTTTTCTTTTAGTACTCCCATTGAATTTGTTTTCTATTGTAGCGCTTCAATCAATATATCTTAATGCTTTTCTATCATTTGAGAATTACCTCTCAAAATCTCTCTACCCAGTTCAAATATTTCATTACTGATTGAAAAATAAAAACTATAAAAAGGAAAAAAAAATGTTCAGTTAAAAATTGGTAAGGACAGACAGGGTGAAGACTTTATCAGTGCATTATGATTTAAGAGAACTTAAAAGAGAAATATAGCGTCACATAGATGTGATTTATGTCATCTGTGTTTTTATTATGATTAAGTATCATTTGGTTGGGTCGATTCTTTACTGCTCTTCTTAACTTTATTTACTTGAGCTAATAATTCAGGTCTGAGAAGTAAAATTTTATGTAAAGTGTTCTCTAATATTTGACTCTGATTTGGCTCAGGTGGCAAAATGCCTAATAGTGCAAATATATGGACACCACCTTTTATATCCGAAACAAAAAGATTTTTTCCATTGGAGGTAAATCTAATCCCTGTTAGCTGTTTTAGTTCTGGCGGCAATTCAGTTATCGAAGTGGCAGTATCTATCTTTTCTTCAATGTTCCATATATATACTAGAGTTCCACTCACTGCTGCAATAATGGTTGAATGTGTAGGACAAAGAACAATATCTAAGACTGGATTCGTGTTTGTCGTTAAAACAACAAGTGGATTAAAGACATTTTCTCTCCAAATTTTTACTGTCCAATCAGCACCACTTGTTACGAAAATTTCTGTACAAAACGTTGAAAATACCATTCCATAAACTGGTCCATCGTGAGCTAAGAAAACGCTTAAATGTTGGTTCAAATAGTTTACAGAACATTTGAATATATAACCACCGAAGGTACCCACAAAATAAATATCTGGAAGAGTAGGATGAGAACAGAAACGATGACAAATTGTATTCCTTATCACCGGAATTTCATTTGTATCACACCAGTCTTCTTCGTAGATACTTTTGACAACTCCTTCGGTGCGCATTACCCTCATCATTGGTATGCATATAAAGTCTTTACTTTTTGTTTGTAAAAAAGTGTTGACTCTTCCATCTTCGCATATACATACAACTTGTTCTTTTCCATTGTTAAAGTCTTCATTACAGAACCATCTTATCATCCAAACAGGCTTAAAGCACGGGGATGATCTTCTAGAACTCTTCGCAATAATGTGCTTTTCATATGATGTGATATTTATAATACAAACATCACCATTGTAAAACCCCATTGCTAATAAATTGGGATTTTCATTTGAAAATGTCAAACATGCTAATGATGAATCAAAGTTATACAACCTTTCTGGAAGTGTTGGATTTTTAATACTCCAAATGCATACAGTTCCAGACATTCTCTCTGAATATTTATATTTTCCATAAGCGACAGCAATGATATCTATATTATGAGGGTTTATCGACAATGCTGTTATAGGTTTGTTTTCAATTTTGTGGTAAGAAAATGTCCAAAGCATGTTTAACTGATAATTATATTTTTCCACAAATTCATTCTCACGCTGTCCCAAAAGCTGCTTAAAATCTTCCTGTTGCAATTGGAAATTATTGTTGGCTAGTATTCTTTCCATCATGATTGCTGCATCGAGAAAACTGGAACTAAATAATATCTTTTTTAATTCTTTTTCTTCTTTTGTATAATGGAAATTATTACTTTCTGAACGTTTGACTATTTGAAACAAATCTTCACTTATCACTGGTTTAACGGCTGTTTCTTTTTCACTTTCTTTTTTATAAGAATCAAACATGTCCCAGACTGATGCGAACGCATAGTTGTTACACTTTTGAGTTCTAGGTGCATTTGTGTGTCTTGTTTTTAAAATACATTCTACTGTTTGAGCTTCGGTAGAAACAGTTTTACGATTTCTTCCTTTTCCCACAGTAAGGTATTCATAATGTTCATTTTGTTTCTCAGCCAAATCTCCTTCTTCCGTTCCTTTGGTAACAGTAACACTGGGTAACTCGAAGAGGACAACTGTTTCAGTTTCTTTCAGTAACAATTTTATTTCACTTGGAAAAATTTGTTTGGAAGATATTTTCGTTAAAGCCATTCCTGATGGAACTTTCTCGTCTAAATCCTTGGTCGAATGAGTTCTAACTTCATTTGTAGACTTTTCATCAATTATTATCGAATCTAAATTTATTGACAGTCGATGTCTGTTGAGTGGTAATAGTGCTTTTTGTACATTGGCATCACTGTATATTCGAATTTGGGAAGATATTCTACTGCTTCTTGATCTCCTAGAATTAATATTAGATTCATTTTGGAGATCAAATCTAAATACAAGTGATCTATTTTTGTTACTATGTATTTTTTTAGGGGTAACATCAACATTTTCATAGAAAACTTTAATATGGTCAACTACAGGTGTATCGAAAGCAACTGTAAAAGTTCTATTTCTGGCTTTGGTGGTTCTTAATTTTGGTCTAAATGATTCTACTGAGAATTCTGCTGAGCTAGCACGTGATAGAGATACCACCAATTCTTCCGACGCTTGTAAAGAAATCATTTCTTATGGCAAATATTAATTAATCACTGACATTTGTTAAGACTATTTGATAAAAAAATGTTTTTATGTTCTAATTTATAAAAATACATAAGGGTAAGAAATTATTTAAAAAAAAATGATGTTATTTCCGTTACTATTGTAAATATTTATCAATCATTTGAATATGACAAAAATCAGAATTTTATTGATTTTGTCAATTTAAAAATAGAAAATGTATTAAATCTTTATAAAACTATTTAAATAAATAAATACTGTAAGTAGGAACATTAAATTCAGTAGTTGACCCATAATTAAGGTATGGACTCATATTATGGGCCAATTAAAGATCAAAAATGATCGCTTATCGAGTATCATAAATGGTAGCGATTTTATATAGTGATACATTTGAGATTATAGTTCAGAAAATCTAGGATGAGTCGTGTGGCGTTTTAAACGTCATGTCTCAAAGGGATGGGGTAAAATCGTTTTTTATTTTTTTTACAAATCGAATAGTTTTTTTATAAATCGAAAAATTGTTTTTCTCTAAACTGACGTTTTAATTCCTAATTTAAATTATACTGACTTTCAAATATATTGTATGATTTGTATCTATCTTTAAATAGGCCAAGATCCACAATGAATTAATACTAATTACGAACATTTCATTTTAGGTATAAAAAAATTTAAAATCCTATTATCGAATATCCCATCTCTAGCCAATGCAGACTAACGTAGTGACTTTTGACAAACGTCACCAAATATTATTTGATTTTAACAAACTGCCACATTTTTGCTAATTTGTAACAAGATGTATTAATTTGTCATTATTGTTAGTTTTATGTAATGTATTTACCTAAATAACTTGCTATTTATTAGAATCGAGGCTTATATTAAAGTTGATAAAATAATTAAAATTACTGAACGTCCTTACAAGGTTGTATTGGGGCAAATTTGTGAGCTGTCACACGACTCATCCTAGATTTTCTGAACTATAATTGCTCTGAGGATTCCTAATTTTTTATAGGATAATTTGCATGAATAAACTTAGGAAAACGTAACGTTTCCATGTTGTTAAGTTATATTGTCTTCTCCCACTTCTTTTTATACAAGTATTTTTAAACAACAACGATATGAATTGAATAATTATATTATAATAGTTATTGTATAAGATTTTAACTGTGGTCTCTGAAACTCTAAGGCCAGATTGCAAATTAGCCATATGAATACCCCGTGAACTTCTTGCATGAACTTTACAATGATCAACCCGTGGTCAAAAAGTTGCATTTATCATATCTGAACATCTGATTTGACACAACATACATTTTAAATGCATGCCTTAGGTACGTCAGGGGTAGCTTAGGTCAGCTATGGTGGCTGATGTGCAGCTCAAGGTATGACAGTTAAGAATACAGTCTATGGAAATTTTTGTCTTTTGGATTTTTGTCTCTTCATTTTCATTTGCTTCATTATTATACTTCGGAAACTACAACTTATTATTATACTTCGGAAATTCTAGGATGGGTCCTATGACAGTTCACAAATTTGCCCCAATACAACCTTGTAACGACGTTCAGTAATTTTAATTATTTTATCAACTTTAATATAAGCCTCGATTCTAATAAATAGCAAGTTATTTAGGTAAATACATTACAAAAAACTAACCATAATGACAAATTAATACATTTTGTTACAAATTAGCAAAAATGTGGCAGTTTGTTAAAATCAAATAATATTTGGTGACGTTTGTCAAAAGTCACTACGTTAGTCTGCATTGGCTATTCGATAGTTGGATTTTCGATTTTTTTATACCTAAAATGAAATGTTCGTAATTAGTATTAAATCATTGTGGATCTTGGTCTATTTAAAAATAGATACAAATCATACAATATATTAGAAAGTCAGTATAATGAAAATTAGGAATTAAAACGTCAGTTTAGAGAAAAACAATTATTCGATTTATAAAAAAACTATTCGATTTGTAAAAAAAAAAAACGATTTTACCCCATCCCTTTGAGACATGACGTTTAAAATGCCACAGGACCTATCCTAGAATTTCCGAACTATAATAAATGAAAGTTTGGCATAATAACTTGAATAATAAATAAACGACAGATCGCAAAAAATTTACTCAAAAAGTCAAGTACAGTTTAATATTGTGCTATTTTATAGCTACTATTATGACCAAGTTATTTACTTGTAGTGTGTTTTTTAACAAAACTATTAAAAATACATAAATTATTAGATATTTTTCTTTATTTATTTCCTACATAGATAGGAGAAAAAGTTACTAAATTTGGCATCACTGTTGCACATTTAAACCTGTTTTACTTTCTATACCTTTTACATTTTAATTAACATAAGTTATTCCTAAGATATCCATAATTTCAAGTCCTTCCTTATGAAGAAGATAATATTTATTATTATTATCGTTCAAGTATTGATACTATACAATCAAGTATAACATATACAGTGTAATTCGATTGATCGTTCCTTTGAACTCTCTAGAAGTGAGCCTGCTCTCGCCACATAATGAGATAATAGTTACATTAAAACACATCTGATTATCTAGGGAAGATAATGAGATAATAGTTACATTAAAACATATCTGATTATAGACACAAGTTACATTAAAACACATCTGATTATCTAAAGAAAAATAAATGGCCAACGTGGTAAAGGAAGATACCACATCTCTTGGCTTAAGAACTTGGGGTAATGGTTTAGGTGTAGTTCTACTAAGGTGTTCCAGGCTGCAGTAAATAAGATAAAGGTGGTCAACCTTCGATAGGATAGGAGACATCATCTCAAGAAGAAGAAATAAAAAAAGATGATTTAAAAAAAAATTTACTGCAGGTGTTTCCTTACCTTTTGTTAAGTCGTGTTTCAAGTAGTAAATATTAATTTAACTAAAATATTTTTATCCTTATTTTGGACTTTTTTATGTGATAAGATATCGGTTGATTATTTACATTTTGAATAAAAAAACATTAACAGTATGATGACATTAACAGTATGTGTATTATTGCAGGTTGTGTTATTGATTCAACAATTTTTAGCTAGGCTGGATACCATTAGAAATATTCCTATATTTTCTATGTATGTTGTTTCCAAGTTATGTTATAATCTAAAATTAAAAGAAATAACTTTATTTCAATCATTATTTAAATATAAAAAAATCTTAATTTATTTAATAAACTTATTATTCAATTGATAGATTTTTTGTGATTATTACGGTTTTGTATTGTATTACACTTTCGTTGTACACCATGGCGGCCTTTTTGCCATGTGGCAATCTCTTCAAGCCAATCAGATTTTTTTTAAAAAGTCAGTAGGTAAAAACCATACTGAAACTCTTTTCTTATAAAATCTGGATCCCAACAGGAATTGAACCCCCAACACCTGAATCGGAAGACAGGCATTTTATCAACAGAAATAATCAATAAGAAAATTTTCAATAAAAACTTTAAAATGTTTTTTGTTGAATATTTTCGAGAATTATGTTTATTTCCATGCCTTATAATATTTTTTGTGTTGTTTATAGTTAAGGCATTAACGTTGTGGAGGTTTAAATACATTGTAATTTATTTTTATCAAACACTGTTTATTCCACTTTTTGTGACGGTATAACCCTAGCGGTTTCAAGGCTTTCACCTCATCTTCAGGGGAGCACAAACAAGTCTTGTTTGTGCTCCCCTGAAGATGAGGTGAAAGCCTTGAAACCGGTAGGGTTATACCGTCACAAAAAGTGGAATAAACAGTGTTTGATAAAAATAAATTACAATATTTTTTCATATTTAAGTTTTTAATTCAAATATTTTTACACTGCGGCTCACCTTTAATTTTGAGATTTATATGTGGCCCGCCAGCATAAAAGTTTGCCTAAAGCATTGGTTTCCTAAGAAAGTGGTGTCGTTATATAGCGCACGTAACAAAACATTGTCTATGCAAACCATATGGCGTGGTTTCCTAGAGAGCGTTGGTTGTGTCGTTATATAGCGCGAGTAACAAAACATTGTCTATGCAAACCAATGGCGTTAGTTTCCTAGAGTGCGTTGATTGTGAGTGTAATGTCAAATAGCACTGCTGCCATTTGCACAACGGCCGTGATAGCGGAGCAAACAGTCGTGGAACGATTTTTCCCGTGTAGCGGAGACCGTTTTAAAATAAAAAATGAGTGCAAACGTAATTTGGACCAACGAAAATGACGAAATATTGATTGATTTTGTAAGAAATAATGAAGCTTTATATAATGTGTAGAGCAAAGACTATAGAAAAGCCCAGTTGAAACAAAATATGAGGAATCAGATTTGGTTTCCACTGACAGTTGTGGGTTCTCATTTCTGCCGTCTGGCGGCGTGCCAGGTGGATGCGACGCAAACGTAATTTAATTTGGACCAGCGAAAATGACGAAATATTGATTGATTTTGTAAGAAATAGTGAAGCTTTATCTAATGTGAAGAGCAAAGACTATATAAAAGACCAGTTGAAACAAAATTTGTGGAATAAAGTTTCCAACTGACAGTTGTGGGTTCTCATTCTGCCGTCTGGTGGCGCGCCAGCATCACGTCATGTAACGTGCGCTATATAACGACACCACTTTCTTAGGAAACCAATGCTTAAGCCTGTAGAGCGCCCACGCAGCCCATGCGCGCACGTTACGGTTGACACTTCACTATAGGTCAAGCGGTATCCGGCACACATCCACTTATGTAACATAAAAGTTGATTCCGACAAACTATGAAAATTAAAACTACAACGTTTTCGAAGCTTCAGCGTCATAAGCTAAAACACCTGGAACAGCACTCTGAAAGATCTTATACATCCAATCTATAGTACTGCTGGGTCCCAGCTGTAAAAAAGGTTTTAAGCTCACAATTAGTATTAAAGTCGAACTACGAATTCGGACCTAAGTAATGGTAAGTTAGCACCTCAGTAGTGCTGGTTGCGTTACAGATAACTCGCAGTCAGGAGCCGTGGATTGGAAAGACAGACCACGCGTGCCGGCGCCGGTGATAGTTGGAGCGTGTCCGCGCGATATGGCTGCTCGGTAACGGGCGCACCCATCTGTGTCTCCGCTGGGCACTGGCGTACATAACTTTTTGATGGTTTTCGATCGTTGATAGGTTGAAGAAAAGTACTCAGACACTTTTATATAAAATTCATCAACACATGTACTTAAGGTTTAAAACTATTGCGTAAACATAGCAAATTGATTTGGTATTTACGAGGGTCATCTAGAAAGTAAGGTTACAAGGGCTCCTAAGGCCGGGGTAGTGATGTGATGAGTCGACAACATGTCACGAAGTGGGTTAGGTTGTTCAGAGAAGGCCGTACTGATACTCACGACGAGGCAAGGCAGTGATTTCTGACGAACTTGTGCAAAAATTTGAAGAACAAGTGTGAAATGACCGCCGTGTGACGCTTGACGACCTTCACGAAGAATTTCCTAACATTTCTCGAAGTCTCCTTGGTGATATTGTGTCAGAAAAACTTGGTTACAAGAAGTTGTGTGCGAGATGGGTGCCCAGAATGCTCACACCGGAGCACCGTCAAAATCGCGTGACCGCCGCGCGTGAAATTTTGGATCGTTTTGCACAGGAGGGAGAAGCTTTTCTGGACTCTATCGTGATGGGGGATGAGACGTGGGTGTGTCACTACACCCCAACAATTTTCCAACGATTAGGAGGCCGAGGAAGCTGTGAAGAAGTGGCTGAAAGATCTGGCGGCGGAGGTCTATGACACTGGCATACAAAAGCTGGTGCCCCGACTATAGAAATGTCTCGATCTCGACGGCGATTACGTTGAAAAATAGTTTAATATATTTGTAAAGTATCCTGTGAATTTCAATTATATACAAACATTTTTCGATCCTACATAAATGTTGTAACCTTACTTTTTAGATGACCCTCGTATTTTATTAAAATCCTTGATTTTTCTCGTCTCAGAATAGTGGCTGTGTTGTCGTGATAGCAAACACCTCCGTGGAATAGTTGACAAGACACCTGTCTTCCAATCCAGGGGTTCCAGTCTAGCAAAAGTTAAAAAAACAAAACGCAGTGCTTTCTTTTAAAAAATTACAATAACGCCCTTTTAACATTTGCCTTGGCGCCGTTTCAATAAATATGGCGAGAAATTAATAACATTAATATTTAATTACGAAAATCAAAATTAAACGCTTTGATAATTGTAAAACCTTTATTTACTTAGTGACAGCTGTTTCATCATACAAAACTCTTGTCAAACTGTCCGTTTGACTAAGTCAGTCTATGGCGAAACAGCTGTCGTCGCTAATAAATACATGTATATAGAACTATCAAAGCATGTAATTTTTATTTTCCTAATTAAAAATGGAGTTCTATGAATTGCAAATCGACAGCATCAATAATAATAGTGGTGTTTACATGTTCGGCATAACACCTATTGGACCAAGCAGTTAATTAATCAATCCAAGAATATTCCAATAAACTCCCCAGTAGATGCAGTGTGCAGTTGTGGAACCATCTTGTTGAAGCATGTGCATGTGGCCGCACAGATGTTGTAGTGGCACAAAGACGATAAGTCTTATCATATAAGAATGTCTACTATTTTCAGTCTACAATGTCACTGACAGTACGTCACTATAATTAGCTATACACGTATAATATAGTAGATATACATATATAATAGATATACTCGTATGTATCACCTGACTTGAATTGTATATTTTTTAAATAAATGTGTTCGTTTCTCAGAATATATTTTTTTTACGCGTTGGTTATTTTTATCGACCCACAGGTTGAGAAACGTTGGCTTAGATCATCAATCCATTAACCCTTCCTTCCCTGTGATGTGTAACTAGTACACATTGCTTCTAAAAAAATTAATATCTCTATAAATATAATAAATACTGGGCTCAGATTTTAGGTATTCCTCCGTAATACATTTACGCGTTGAATGAAAAAATAATATTAATAATAATTAGCACTTATCGGCCACATCACAGATATTTTGTGAAAATCAGGAATAAATTCACCAATACAATCAAACGTGTGCCAGTGTGTAACGTAGGTATATTCATTATAAAAAGCCGCTATGGGAGAGGAAGCGACGCTATTAAAGTCTCACTCTCACTCTGCTTCGGTGGTGGTGAAATAGAATCTCAGTTCGCTCGCTTCTCTCGCTTCAGTAGCTCTCGGGCATCCATTCTAGGTGGTCTCTTCGCCCGTTTTGTGAACGTCGGCCGATGTTTTTTTCGTGTTTTCAGCAATTAAATTTCAATTATTATCACTTTTGACTTCAAGTTTAGTTGATTTAAGCGATTGGCTATGAATATTCTTATTTTTCCGATTTTAAATCGCTCATTTTTACATGTGTATTGAATACACATCACCGGAACGCGTGGATTTTTTTTAGCACAGGAAGGGAAAGATTTAACAGACCAGGCGAAATTTTAATAACCAATACAATATCTAGACGATTGCAATAAAAATGTAGAGAATTGCTAAATACAATTAGCTCTATCCCTGATTATTTATCAATCTACTTGATGAACTCTCTCCACCTCTGATTATGACCCATTGTCTTTTTATCCAACAGTCCCTTTTACCAAATCTTCTAACACTTTATCCAGAGCGATATTTTAGTCTACTAGGCGTATCCAGAAAGTAAGTGTACTGAGGCTCTCACGACCGGATGGATTTTATTTTCGACATGTTGGCTACACTTCCGTGTAGCCTGACCCTTCCCCTCCGCAACGAGACCGGTTCGAGATCAGTACGTTGAGAAGTGTCAACGCGACAACACGTTTCGTGAAAAATGTCAATCCAATCTCCCGCCAAGTGCTAAATAAATAAATAATACCGGGTAAGAGTTTTTGAGGCGCTGCAAACTCCATGGAGATGAATTTCTCCACTCCATCGTTACTGGAGATGAAACTTGGGTTGCACACTACACGCCTGAAACCAAAAGGCAGTCTCAACAGTGGCGTCACACCTCTTCACCCTCCGCCTAAAAGTTCAAAACCACAATTTCAGACAAGAAAATCATGACATCCGTGTTTTGGGACTGTCAAGGCATAATTTTAATTGAATATATGCCTCAAGGGGAGACCATCAACTTTGCAAGATACTGTGAGACCATAAAAAAATTGCGGAGGGTGATTCAGAACAAGAGGAGAGGCATGCTGACAAAGGGAATCTGCCTGCTGCACGACAATGCCAGACCACACACGGCCAACGCCACGAAGGAACTGCTCGCCTCGTTTAAATGGGATGTCCTGAACCATCCCGCGCATTCCCCTGACCTAGCACCTTCAGATTACTATATTTTTACCTCCCTGAAGCTGCACATGGGTGGAAAAAGGTTTTCAACCGACGAGGAGGTAAAGGAAGATGTGGAGAAGTGGACGGAGGGGTTGGCGGGAAACTACTTCGAGGAAGGCATCAAAAAGTTGATACCCCGCTTCACCACCTGCATTGAGAGGAATGGCGACTATGTCGAAAAATAGCTTACATATGTACTACGGTAACCACGTAATTTTTTTGTTTAAATAAAAAAAATTGCAACCTACAAAAATTCAGTACACTTACTTTCTGGATCTGCCTCGTATTTCCTGACGCCTCAGCTTCAAATATAGTTTTTTTTTTTTTTTTTTCTTTTCGATTGGGATCTGGTCTCTAATCCGTCGTATGAGAGGGGTCGTACTATATACGACCAGAATATTTACTCCCATTTGTTGTACGCCACTGTTGTTAACATACCATGATGCATTTGCACACACAGCGCATGACGAGGGTAAGGGCAGAGCGCCAGTAGATGGAGTGAGTGCTCTGGCCATGAGACGATGCTGAGCAGAATCAGGAGGATCCTGGGACAGAAGACAGGTAGGAACACCTTTTCACCTAATTTCACATTAATTCGCACACGCAATAATAACTAGGGCAAAAATTGCATAAATATTTGCTAACTCTATTGAACAAAAAGGGAAAGGCAACGATTGTTTCTTTTGTGATCAGGAATTCATTGATTTATAATAATTGGGTCTTTCAAATTGAGCGTTTTTTTTTATTAATTTTTTTTAAATTCTCGAATAAAACACACAATTGGGTTTGATTTCAAAAAACTTTTTATTGGTCATTGAATGTATGACATTTAAATACAAAAAAAAAACAATATCCGTCAAATGACCACTTCTTGAAGCTCCACAGATGTCCACGCCTTTGTCAAAATTTTCGATAACATTTTGGCATAATTGCGGTTCTAATAATTTCGTCTTTCAGCTCAGGAATCGATTGGGGGTCATTCTTATAGACCTGGCTTTTCACGTAACTCCAGAGAAAATAGTCCAACGGTGTCAGATCACATGATCTTGGTGGCCCATTAACAACACCGTTTCCGGAGATTACAATACATAAAATAATTCAACAATTTGAACGCGTTGTTGTATTGTATACGACTCCATTTTTATAAATGCCATACTATACACTTCTCAAATGTCATAATATATGATTGTGTTACCTCGTTCTTGCCTAGCATCACATTGACCAATTGTGTATTGAGTTGTCTCCCACAGAACAACTTCCATATTTTTTTCCAACTCTTTTCATTGCCTATTACGTGTTTGAAATAAAAACCTGCTTTCTATCTATCAAGAAAGTGTTAATTCATTTGGGATCTCGTGTGATGTATTGTTTAGAACAGGTAAACCGAGGAAAAATGGCTAGATCAAATGAACCAGATTTTAAAAGATGATAAAATGAGATATGCATAATGGATGATTGTGCATGACGAAATGTATCAATGTGGAGGAGGCGAAAGTTGTTTGCTTGGATAGACAAGTTTATAGATCTATTCCTCGAGGGGCCATGAGACATGGTGTGATGATCTTTATGTATGTTTATATCTGGTATCTTACTGTCTGCACT
This sequence comes from Odontocerum albicorne, assembly GCA_949825065.1. Taxonomy (NCBI): domain Eukaryota; kingdom Metazoa; phylum Arthropoda; class Insecta; order Trichoptera; family Odontoceridae; genus Odontocerum; species Odontocerum albicorne. The sequence continues at coordinate 3,898,776 of OX463840.1, read as the reverse complement.
AGTAAGCAAAATTCTTTCTCAAGATGTCAGTAGACCACAAATGGTAAAATTATTTATATTTTGTATCTTAATAGTTCTTATATAACCCTAAGACATTCTTTTTCAGGTGTTGATATTCGTATTTGAGGTATCGTACTTTATTTACAAAATTCAAAAGTGTCAATTTGTAAAATTCAAACATGTCATTATAGTTCGGAAATTGTAGAATGAGTCCTGTGACAGCTCACAAATTTGCCCCAATACAATCTTGTAACGATGTTCAGTAATTTTAATTATTTTACCGACTTTAATATAAGCCTCAATTCTAATAAATAGCAAGTTATTTAGGTAAATACATTACATAAGGTTGTATTGGGGCAAATTTTTGATCTGTCACAGGACTCATCCTAGAATTTCCGAACTATAGAAATCAATGTTATATTTTTAATGTTGCTATTCAAACTTTATTGTGGACTATCATCTAAGCAGATTTTAATACTCTTCGGTTCGAGTATATATGTTAAGACCCCATTGATTTTGTTTTCTATCGCTTCACGCCGTTCGATATCCCTCTAAACCAAGAGTTCCTAAAGTGGTCGATATCGACCCCCGGGTCGATAGTTTCAATAAAAAAGTTTGGGGGTCGACGACAGCAAAAATAGACCCCCTTACTACTGCTATTTGTTTGTTACTTCAAAATATCTACGATTCCAATAGGTACCTAATTAAGAAGTAAAATAATAAAATAAAAAAAACACTTTTTTTATAAAAACACATTACATACCAAACTTGTGAACGAAAAGGTAAAATGTGTTATTAAAAGAGTATTTACTTGCTTTAATTTTCGTCAGCACAGATTTCAATATTAAATGTTGTACAAGATAATGCAATGCATAATCCGTAGTCCTTTTATCTTTTTCAATCCTTAATTACAAGTGATTAAAATGAAAAGTTTGATATCTAATGAAATATTTAATATCGAGTACTGTACAAACTTATTAATTTGAGTAAGTAAAGTAAATGACTAGGGGGTTGACGGTTTTAAAAGTTTTTGGTAAAGGGGTCTGCGGCCGAAAAAAATTTGGGAACTCTTGCTCTAAACTCTTCCTTTATTAGAGAAAACACCACCCAAATTGTTTTATTCTTCAATTTGCTCCAATCTTTCATTGTTCACCTATATATCTGGTGGTAAGACACTTGTCTGCCGATCCGGAGGTTGCGGGTTCGATCTCCGCTGGAACTCAGATTTTTTTAACACTTGCCTTACTGTGCTAAAAAATTACTCCAACCACGGTGCTGGACGCTAAACGTCCAGTGAAAAATGTATATTTTAAATTAAAATTATGCAAAATCTGCTAGGTTATTTTGTGTAATTAGCTATAAAAATCATTTTATTATGTGTTAAAACATCGAATGATCAAATAAAATATAAGTCCTGGCCACTCGCTGTCCATCACAGGGTGGCAAGTGTTAAATAGGATTCCAATCTGGTTAACACTGAGGGCCTATAAAAACATCTTTCTGGTTGGCTGGAAGAGATTGCCACATGGCAATAAACTAGCCAGGTTAAAAAAAAAAAGGACGTTTATATCTCATTTACATTTTCTTTCATGCTTCTCTATCACCATGACTTTGGATTTCGCAACATTCATTCTCAAATATTTCTTTTCGCATCTCTCATAATTCAATTTATATATCAAACTCTGCAATTCATCAACCAAAATAAATGATCAAATAATTTCGACTGGAATATCAAAATTATAGCGTGAATTAAAAAAAAAGTGTATCAAAGATTAACACCTGTAGTTGGCTGTAAATTATATACTAGGTAAGTCCAGAAAGTAAGTGTGCAATGCAGGTGGTGAAGCGGGGTATCAACTTTTTGATGCCTTCCTCGAAGTAGTTTCCCGCCAACCCCTCCATCCACTTCTCCACCTCCTCATTTACCTCCTCGTCGGTTGAAAACCTTTTTCCACCCATGTGCAGCTTCAGGGAGGTAAAGAGATAGTAATCTGAAGGTGCTAGGTCAGGGGAATGCGCGGGATGGTTCAGGACATCCCATTTAAACGAGGCGAGCAGTTCCTTCGTGGCGTTGGCCGTGTGTGGTCTGGCATTGTCGTGCAGCAGGCAGACTCCCTTTGTCAGCATGCCTCTCCTCTTGTTCTGCATCGCCCTCCGCAATTTTTTTAGGGTCTCACAGTATCTTGCAGAGTTGATGGTCTCCCCTTGAGGCATATATTCAATTAAAATTATGCCTTGACAGTCCCAAAACAATTTCGTCAGTCACAATTGAAGGTCTTCCGCTCCTCTGATCATCATGCACAGACGTACGACCGTTTTTAAACTCGCGACACCACTTGTACACACTCGTACGATTCATAGCTTTATCACCATATGCAGTTTTCACCTCATTATAAACCTTAACCGGAAGTTTTCCCTTCCAAACGAGATAACGGATGACGCCCCGTATTTCGCACTTGGCGGGAGATTGGATATACATTTTTCACGGAACGTGTTGTCGCGTCGACACTTCTCAACGTACTGACCTCGAACCGGTCTCGTTGCGGAGGGGAAGGGTCAGGCTACACGGAAGTGTAACCAACATGTCGAAAAATATAATCCATCCGGTCGTGAGAGCCTCAGTACACATACTTTCTGGATACGCCTCGTACTATAATAAAAAGTGTGCATCCTTCTGTGATTGTCTAACGTTTGTCTGACCCCCGCTTGCAGATCGGCGTGATTTCTGGCTATTGGCGGACTCATTCGTATCGATACGTGGGAAAAATATTATTTAATGAACGGGAACACGACATAATAACCCAAAACCTTGTAATTGTAAACGGGGCTTCACCTAGGCGACGACTGATAGAACAATCGTCCTGGGTGTCAAAATTTTGGAAACACTGAATAACTAAATAATTCAATTTAAAACTGAAACACTTGTAGAGCAATTTGTTTTAGTTTTTATTAATTGTGATAATTTTATATGCTTGAAATGACGTCCTGCGTGGCCTAGTTAGTGAGACGCCTGTTTTTCAACCCCGGGGGTTGAGGTTTATATTCCCATAGTTAACTATACATTTCGGTTCTATCATGTGCATATTCTCGATTCTATGATATACTCGTATTTATCAAATTAATTAGCTAAGCAGAACGACCTTCTTCAGCCTTCATTCCCTTAAAATGTTGTAAAGATTCTAGTCTACTAAAACCAAACCAGAGGACTCGTCGAAGGCATATTGTCGACAATCTGTCGGTGATTTTCAGTTCTTCAGGGATTGAGGCGTTAGTTCGCCTTACTGTCTATGGAATTCATAAAATCCTTTTCCAGCACCACATTTCAAATGCATCTATTCTACATCTCTCGTTTGCTCTCATACATTCATGAATATTGCAAAGACGAGAGACTTTACTAGGTGTATTTTTGTCGTAATGGCAATAAATAGTTCTGCCCTTCCATATATATACAGGGTATCGTCCCAAATCCGACAATTTTTCTTGTTCACACATCCATTCATCCAAGAATGGATCTCGTCGCTAAAGATGATGTTTTTGGCGAAATTTGGGTCAACTTCCAACTGCTCCAGAGCCCAATCAGCGAACATACGGCGTTGTCTATGGTCGTTTACCTTAAGTTCCTGGGTCAGTTGGATTTTATACGGGTGCAGATCCAAGTCCCGATGCAAAATTCGCCAAGTTGAAGTCGCAGAAAGGCCAAGTTCTTGTGAACGAAAAGAAATTGACTGCCTCGAGCTTTCCCGTACACTCTCACGCAAAGCAGCGATGTTTTCAACATACCTTGCGTTTCGGTGACGTACGGGTGTTGGCTGATTATTTATCGAACCGGTTGACTCGAATTTGGCCACCAAACGTCGAATAGTCGACTCGGCAGGACGGTTGTGGCGAGGATAAAAATCACGTAATGCGTGGAACGTTTCTCGAACGGAGACCTGATTTTGAAAATAAAATTTGATAATTTGCACACGTTGTTCAACGCTATAATCTTTCATGGTGATTTGCAATACACTATTAAACAATTCACAATAAATTTGCCAGATGTTACTCAAACAACATGGCCGGTATAACCTAGTAAATTTTGAGCGTCCCTATTGAAAAACCCTGTATATGTATATTCCTGATTTGATATCGCATCTGCTTCGGGTACTCGAGGGTTAAAAAAATCTAAACCGGCCCTGGTTGTAGGTTGGAACTTAAATATAGGAGAATGTTCGCAAATGTCTGTTTTTCGTTTATTTACTTTTTTTTGCTGTGTTGGTCCATTCGTAATTATTATTTGAAAATGAATACTTGAAAAGGCGGCCGCTCACGACTTCTCATAATTTCATCCACACTTGGCCAATGTGTTAGGGTTGCCACTTGCCACCAATACCTGTTGGTTTAATCCGGTATCACAAGTTATCAAATGTTCGCACTGTATGTTTTAGTGATTGACTCTGGGAGATATGGACGGAAATATGCAAAAATGACCCAACTTACATTTTAAGAAACAGTTTGACGCTTTGTATGAACTTTATGAAATAAAACAAATGTTAACATACGTCTTAAGGTCCAAAAGTTTCCGGCCCTAGCCATTTTATAACTATATCATTTACAAAACACCACCGATAATTTAAGGTGGACACACCAATTATAAGGATCTGGGTTTGTTGCCTTTCATTTGTCGTGTAAACTTTTGCTTGCATCTTATGAAACAAAAAAAATAATTTCAATTTCAGTCACCAACTGTAATTCAATATAGTTTTTAAAACTATGAATTAATTTTTCAATACCACTGTAAAACAATTTTAATGTTTTGTTGTCAAAATTGCTTCGTCACTTTTATTTTTTTCCACGCAAATCGGATTTCAGTTTTTAAAAAGATTATTACGAGGGAACAAGTTTGGAACTGGTCAAAAAGATTATTACGAGGGAACAAGTTGGAACTGGTCAAAAAGATTATTACGAGGGAACATGTTGGAACTGGTCAAAAATATTATTACGAGGGAACAAGTTGGAACTGGTCAAAAAGATTATTACGAAGGAACTGGTCAAAAAGATTATTACGAGGGAACAAGTTGGAACTGGTCAAAAATATTATCACGAGGGACCAAGTGGTTGGTTAATTCGATTCTTGGAAACCACAGGCAACCTTTGCAGCAACAATACAAAACCATATTTTCATCCCTCGTGGATAATTGACTCGATTCTTTCCCATCACTTAGCATTAAAAATTCATTGCAACATTCAGCATATCGTTGCCTTTGGAGAGTACTCAAGACTTTTGGCACACATCTTGCTCTCATCTTATTCGCGCTAAGATGATCGTGCAGAATTTGAAGCATTGTGATTTTGAAAAGACCACACTTTGTTGCTATTTCTTTTGATTTTAGTCTTATATCTTGTAACACTTGCTCTTGCAGTAATGCAATTGTTTCTGGAATGGGTGTTTCGAGAGTAATCTTCAATCGATTATCTGTTTAAGTGAAACTGTTTAGCCCAATCTTTCACTGTGAAGTAATGGCACACCGAAGTGTGATGATCGAAGCACAACGGCATGATTTTTCTCCTATTTTTTAAAGAATAGATATGACCGAAGTCATATCTATCATTATACCCCCGAATATTAAGCGAAAAAAATGTCTGCGTCATTCAGGTGTAGCACAGTGTGGGTGTCGAACCGGCGACTTTTCGCACGAAAGTTCAGCACGTTTCCGCATGGCCATGCACCTCAATGTGTGTATAGTATAACACGGAAAGTAAAAACAATAATCAAAAACAATTCAAACAACAATACAAGACTTGAGTATGAAAAACTAATATCACTCAAGGGCATCGAGAAAATGGGATAAGCAGTAAAGGGGATAAGCAGTAAAGATGGGATAAGCAGTAAAGGGTAGAATGGGATTATCAAAATGGGATAAGCAGTAAAGATCTAAGATTGAGGAATTGCTTGAAAAATAGTCTCCAGCGGGCTTATGGCCCAATATTGTGACAATTTGTGCCAATCAACCACTAAGGCCGAGGTCACACCAAAGTGCTTCGTTAGGTGCTAAGCTAGGTTTTCGTGACTCATACACTAGGTGACTTCATGCTTGGCCACATCAAAGTGCTACGCACAAATTCATTTGACAATTGGGAGCGGTTGAGTCAACACACGATGTCACTCTCAAAACTAACCAATTTCATTATAACTTACCATCTTTATTTACTTTCTATGCAACTTCATTCCAAAGTGATTTTATTACAGGTACATTTGTGTATAATTTGCTCGATGGGTTCCACAAAGGCTCCCTTTTATACACAGCTGTCATTAAAACTTCCGCCATCTTGTAAATTAACCAACACGTCTGTTCGCTAGGAGATTCACTCGATGACTAATCGTCATGCAACGTGGCGCGAAGTGTGCAGTGTGGCCACTGCGATAGTATGCGGTACGTTGGTTCGCTAGGATATGTCGCCTAACTCGCAACATAGCTCTAAGCATCAAGCGAGGCTCCTACATGTGTGACCGAGGCCTAAAATATTTAAAGACTTCATGTAAAGAAACCACCACATCGTGGAATTGGACGTATTTTGTACGTAACATAATTTTTCCATATAAATTATATCTTTCTTTTCATTTGTTTTATTTTCCGGTGAACAATCGTGACTAATCGTTGCGACCCCTGCAGCTCCCTCCGTGGAGTGGAGAGGAGGCCGGGCCGCGGCAGAGGCGCGGGTGAAAAAGGTCGTAAGGCAGGGGGAGGGGCATCCCAAATATCTACAAATTCGTACGTAAGCAACATCACATGTAATCGCTTCGTGCGAACCTCGGCTTTTACACCTCCCTTACGCTACCCCGAATCGTAGCCATGCCATGCTAATTGTATATATTATATTACTCGTATGTATCAATTTATTTATTAATATATAAATTTATCCATTTACATACCATATTATCAATTTATCACCTTCAATGCAACAATGTCTTCTTCTTCCTGGCACTGTCCCAACTCATTGCCTAGGTAGACTGTTGGGGTCGGCTCTTCTCGTTCTCAGGCTGTATATTCTTCGGTTCTGGGTGTCGCTTTCATCTAGGTCGTTTCTCTGCAGGATTTTGGAGCATTGAGTCATCCAGGAGTTATTTGGTCTTCCTCTGGACGGCTGTCGAGGAAGATCCACAGACATTGCCTGATTTACAGTATGGTCTGGTGGTCTCCGTCTTATGTGCCCGTACCATCTCAACTGTCGCTCTTCCAGCTTACTATTTATGTCAGTGACTCCCAGGCTACCACGAATTTGTGAGCTCTTAATTTTATCTTTCAGTGATACTCCTGCCGACCACCTAAGCATTCGCATTTCTGCTGTTTCAAGTTGCCAAGAGTAGGGGCTGTACATAGTCCAGCATTCTGAGCCATATATTATTAACGATAGTCTGGTATACCTTTCATTTCAGTTTTATAGTCATTTTTGGGTCACACAAGACTCCTATTACCGATCATAATTTCATCCATCCCACACTTATTCTACGGCCAACATCCGCGGCGCACCCTCCGTCTTTGTGAATGAGTGATGTTCAATGCAACAATGTCGAAAATACATATTTAGATGTTTAATGATCAATTTCTTTGTTATTCTGCTAATTAAATTAATCACCGCGATAGGTATTTCTACCTCCCATATTTATAGGTCAAATTTATTTATTTCTTGAATCCTTAGAAAATACGTTTGTTTCGCTTTGTGGTGGACGTGGCAGAAGCGAGAGATGTGTGCCAGGATATAATGATGGGGTTATCTGTTATCTCTGCGTAGCCCAATAAAGACATGTCGTGATGCACTGTTGATGATTTGTACTCGGAGTATCCGCCCGATTTAAAGACACCTTATTCCTTCATCGTATATTGTGAAACGGACGTGAAAGAGAGGAAAGGATATATAGTAATTGTGTACACATATTAATGTTATAAAATACATGTATATGTTACATATTAATATACAGTACCCGGCAGTAAGTAATACACATTGGGTCATCGTGCGACAGAGACGACGCTCTACAAAGCCATGTGTATTACTTACTGCTGAGTACTGGTACCCGGTGGTAAGTAATATATATATCGGGGCATTGTGCGACAGAGACAACGCTCTACAAAGCCATGTGTATTACTTACCGCTGGGTACTGTACTTATATTTTTATATGACACACGCGTTTATACATACATATAACAACATATGTATGTATAAACGTTATACATACATATAACAACATATGTATGTATAAATATTTAGAAAAGACGTTTATATCACTTTGTGGTGTTATGTTTATAAATATTTAGAAAAGACGTTTATTTCACTTTGTGGTGTTATATTAATAAATATTTAGAAAAGACGTTTATTTCACTCTGTGGTGTTATGTTTATAAATATTTAGAAAAGACGTTTATATCACTTTGTGGTGTTATGTTTATAAATATTTAGAAAAGACGTTTATATCACTTTGTGGTGTTATGTTTATAAATATTTAGAAAAGACGTTTATTTCACTTTGTGGTGTTATATTTATAAATATTTAGAAAAGACGTTTATTTCACTTTGTGGTGTTATATTAATAAATATTTAGAAAAGACGTTTATTTCACTCTGTGGTGTTATGTTTATAAATATTTAGAAAAGACGTTTATATCACTTTGTGGTGTTATGTTTATAAATATTTAGAAAAGACGTTTATATCACTTTATGGTGTTATGTTTATAAATATTTAGAAAAGACGTTTATTTCACTTTGTGGTGTTATATTTATAAATATTTAGAAAGGACATTTATTTCACTTTGTGGTGTTATGTTTATAAATATTTAGAAAGGACATTTATTTCACTTTGTGGTGTTATTGTTTATAAATATTTAAAAAATACGTTTATTTCACTTTGTGGTGTTATGTTTATAAATATTTAGAAAGGACATTTATTTCACTTTGTGGTGTTATTGTTTATAAATATTTAGAATATACGTTTATTTCACTTTGTTGTGCTATATTTATAAATATTTAGAAAATACGTTTATTTCACTTTGTGGTGTTATACGAGTATTTATAAATATTTAGAAAATACGTTTATTTCACTTTGTGGTGTTATGTTTATAAATATTTAGAAAATACGTTTATTTCACTTTGGTTGTGCTATATTTATAAATATTTAGAAAATACGTTTATTTCACTTTGTGGTGTTATATTTATAAATATTTAGAAAGGACGTTTATTTCACTTTGTGGTGTTATGTTTATAAATATTTAGAAAATACGTTTATTTCACTTTGTGGTGTTACGTGTATAAATATTTTACAAAATAACTAAAACACTTTATTTTATTTTATTTTGTATTCACCACTGTTTTATTTGAGTTCACTGCCGTTGAGTTTTCAGACGAATTTAGTTCATTTTCATCTGACGAGAGAGACGGAAGTCTTTGAAATCGTTAGTGAAATAAAATAAAACAGTGGGGAATACAAAATAAAAAAAAGTGTTTTATTTATTTTATTTCAAAAAGATATTTATTTATTTTATAAAGCTTACGTATACAGGTTAAACCCAATTACATACAAAGTTATAATATCCTACATTTTTTATGTAATCTATCAATGAAATTGATTCCCTCATAAATTGAAAATTGTTAAGATTTTTACCATATACAATATCGTGCCAGTTTTACTATGAAATTCTAGATAACAGAGGTTTTACTAAGTCTGTTCATATTAATCAGCACATAATCTCGTTATTTACTCTGTAGCTTTTATTACATAAAAATAAACATTTTATTCTCCAAGTGCAAACACTTGTTGTGATGGTTTAAGTAATACTTCCAACAAAGCAATTGCAATTTAAGTAACAGTACATCTTTATTCGTAATGGCGAAAGTATGACCCGAGTATCGTGTGCCTGTTGTGGACAGCCCACGCCGTGCACTCAGTGGTGCTCGGTGCAGCTTAGTGCATACCTTTAGCTATCCTTCTTGCTGGGTGTCGGTGCATCCTGACGCTATCCTGGAGGTGCCTCACTCTGCAGTCTATAATATTAAAATATATTATTCAACCAGGGTTGGCAAATGTGTGATGCCAGAATATACATCTTGGTGTGTATATCGGGGTGTTTTCATATCGGTAAGCTCTGTTTGCTGTGAACCAGTTGGAGCCACGGTTTACCGTGTAGGTTGTTGCGACCAAAAGATCATGCAAATGAATGAATTGATTTGATTTTATCTAGCGTAGCCGGGAGATAAATTTGTCTTCGGCACTTTTAATCGAAACCACTGGAGTAGACACGGTACTCTCAGTTTATCGTCGTTCTTGTTGGTAATACTACCATACTCGGCGATATAACAATAATCTCGTTGATAGACTGTTAATGAGACCTCAACATCGAACCCGAAACACCGAGACCACCACTAACCCTTCCTTCCCTGTGATGTGTAACTAGTACACATTGCTTCTAAAAACTTTAATATCTCTATAAATATAATAAATACTGGATTCAGATTTTAGGTATTCCTCCGTAATACATTTACGCATTGAATGAAAAAATAATATAAATAATAATTAGCACTTATCGGCCACATCAGATATATTTTGTGAAAATCTGGAATAAATTCACCAATACAATCGTAGTGTGTGACGTAGGTATAATAATTCTAAAAAGAACCGCTATGGGTGAGGAAGCGACGCTATTCACGTCTCAATCTCACTCTACTTCGGTATATGGGAACGCAAGAAATATAATCTCAGTTCGGAGTTGTGTTTCTTCCTTCGAGGTATAACATACACATTGTTAGTGTTTCCGTCCCGTCAGTAGCTTTCGGGCATCCATTTGAAGTGGTCGCTTCGCCCGTTTTGTGAACATCGGCCGATGTTTTTTTCATGTTTTCAGTAATTAAATTTCAATTATTATCACTCTTTTGACTTCAAATTTAATTAATTTAAGCGATTGGCTATGAATATTCTTATTTTTCCGATTTTAAATCGCTCATTTTTACATGTGTATTGAATACACAGCACCGGAATGGGCGGGTTTTTTAGCACAGGAAGGGAAAGGTTAAACATGCACTAGGAAATGAGATCTGTACCATAACATACGCTTATGGAGTAGTGTACCAAAACAAGTTGAGTATAAGGATATGAAGGTGGCAGGTGCGGCCATTAGATAAGAAACTTGCTTGCATCTGCATTTTTTTTATTTAATTAAGATAGATTTTCTTGAATTAAATTCCACATAACCATTTTTTATTTAATTAAGAGAGATTATCTTGAATTAAATTCCACGTAACCATTACCTAATCATAAAAAAAATCGTTAACAAATGGAAAAAAAGCAATGCATAAAATCAACTTATCCTAGGAGCTAAGAAGTTTCACTTCTACCGCGCGGAAGTCTCACGCGTCTGTTTTTTTTTAAACGTCATTGGGCTGGAAACTTTTGGACCGTACTACAAAAGCTCGTATATATTTTCATATACTATAAGCGCTAACTTTGTCATCTCAGTTAAGCGATCAGGAAGTTTTTTTTAAGATAGTCAGTATATTATTTTTTTTTCTTTTTAAAAAATTCAATGCCTCATATTTTTTTGTTTATTTATATTCAATGAATATAATTTTATCTTCTTAAATAAGTTACGATAATTATGATATTTTATATTTGGAAAATTTATATGATATGAGATATTTTATTTTATGATAACATACGTATACGGTTATGGCAAGTTAAAAAATAGTAATTTCTCATATTTCTCAATAGCGAGATGTTGTAGTTTGCGCTGTGCACGTCGATATAATTATTATTCTCGAATACGTCCCTGTGAACACCCACTCTGGAATAAGTCGTGAGAAATCCGTGAGAGGACTCTCATTTGTTAGTACAAACCATAAACAATAAAATAACGACTCATTGACACGTCCACGGCGGACATAGTTAACGGAAAATTTTCCCTAATTCACGGAATTTCACCGTTTCATAAAATTTAATAAAGACGTACTATTATTATGATGATGAAATTTAAAACAAAAAAAAATAGAAAAGAGTTTATCTGATGTATTCCTCAGATTGAGTTTTATTCGATGCATTCCTCTAATTGAGTTTTATCTGATGTATTCCTCAGATTGAGTTTTATCCGATGCGTTCCTCTCATTGAGTTTTATCTGATGTATTCCTCAGATTGAGTTTTATCAGATCTCTTATTGAGTTTTATCTGACGTATTCCTCAGATTGAGTTTTATCCGATGCGTTCCTCTCATTGGGTTTTATGCGATGTATTTCTCAAATTGAATTTTATCCGATGTGTTCCTCTCATTGAGTTTTATCTGATGTATTCCTCAGGTTGAAATTTATCCAATGTGTTCCTATCGGACATAGTTAACGGAACATTTTCCCTAATGTTTGATTTTCACGGAATTTCACCGTTTCATAAAATTAAATAAAGACGTACGATTATTTCGATGATGAAATTTAAAACAAAAAAAAAATAGAAGAGTTTATCTGATGTATTCCTCAGATTGAGTTTTATCCGATGCATTCCTCTCATTGAGTTTTATCTGACGTATTCCTCAGATTGAGTTTTATCCGATGCGTTCCTCTCATTGAGTTTTATCTGATGTAGTCCTCAGATTGAGTTTTATCCGATGTGTTCCTCTCATTGAGTTTTATCTGATGTATTCCTCAGATTGAGTTTTATCCGATGTGTTTCTCTCATTGAGTTTTATCTGATGTATTCCTCAGATTGAGTTTTATCCGGTGCGTTCCTCTCATTGAGTTTTATCAGATGTATTTCTCAGGTTGAAATTTATCCAATGTGTTCCTATTGGACATAGTTAACGGAACATTTTCACTAAAGTTTGATTTTCACGGAATTTCACCGTTTCATAAAATTTTATAAAGACGTACGATTATTTTGATGATGAAATTTAAAACAAAAAAAATAGAAAAGAGTTCCTCTCATTGAGTTTTATCTGATGTATTCGTCAGATTGAGTTTTATCCGATGTGTTCCTCTCATTGAGTTTTATCTGAAGTATTCCTCAGATTGAGTTTTATCTGATGTATTCCTCAGATTGAGTTTTATCCGATGTGTTCCTTTCATTGAGTTTAATCTGATGTGATTACTCTGATTAAATTTAATGGTTCGACAATGTAATATAATATAAACCAAAGTCTGAAAACGGTTCAACAATGTAATATAGTGGCACTTTATTGGCAAAAATTCTCTCACTGCTCAAAACGAATTATACATTATTCTATTTATTTAATTAAATTGATTATGAGATGGTTCAGTCACGTAGAAAGAATGAATGATTGAGATAAACGGAAAGTTTTAAAATGTATAGGAAAATTTGGCAAACCCAACAGATGAAATTACATGAATCATGTTTGTGTTTTGATATTTATGTAGGTATTTTATTTGCATTTCTGTTTTCACTCGCAATCTGAATTTTGATTATGTATTTTTTAATTGTTGATGTTTAAAATTAACAGTAGATTAATAAATAAATTTCGAAAGAGGAAAGAATATAAAGTGTTTTCTCTGCGCACCCTCATAAGAACATGCGTGGTGGTGATCACGATGCTTGAAACTGGAATATGAATACTTTCTCATGATCAAGATCCTTAGAATTCGACCAAAAATATTGTTCGTTAATTTGACGGAAACCAGTCTTTAAATACACCAAGGCTTCATGTAAAAAGCCATAAAATTTGAGGAGGGATCCACGACTTTTTGAGTGAGGAATAGACCCTTTAATTTTACCATACTTAGGTCCGTGACCCCGCGCAGGTCATATTTTTTCCTTTCATTTTAATCTTCAAAATCGACCTGAAGTTTTGAAAAGCATCGTGCGAATTTAGTCGGTATTTATGGGAACAGAATAGGTTTGTATTGTTTATTACTTATCCACGCCTTCGGAGAATAAGACAAAATATTCATAATTATGGCGTTAGGGCAACAAAATTATAACCTCAGTGTTAAATTATACAACGCACAGATCAAGTTTTTCATAGTGTATCGGAAGATTCCAAGGAAGGAAAATACCTCTCACTAAAAGTGTTGTTTTTTTCATTTATAAATAGTTCGTCTAGTAACAAGTGTTGTTGCATGTCTTCATGAGGCAGTATTTTCAATAACTGATAGTTACTTGCCTGATACGATCGTTTTTATTACTATAATAGTTCTTAACTTGTTGCTGTCTTTATAATATTTTCATTTGCCTAACCTAACCTCAGTATTAAATTATACAACGCACAGATCAAGTATTTCATTATGTATCGGAAGATTCCGGGGAAGGAAAATACCTCTCACTAAAAGTGTTGTTTTTTCATTTATAAATAGTTCGTCTAGTAACAAGTGTTGTTGCTTGTCTTCATGAGGCAGTATTTTCAATAACTGATAGTTACTTGCCTTATACGATCGTTTTTATTACTATAATAGTTCTTAACTTGTTGTCGTCTTTATCATATTTTCATTCTCTTAATAATAGTGGGTTCAAATCGCAAGTTTAGAGCGCCCTTGAGGAGTGTCTTCTTCTTCTTACTCTTCTATTAGGCCTGTTGGCCTGTTATGGTCTTGCATCATCGTTTCTCTCTTGTGACGTCGACTGCCAGCTGTCTTTCCATCTTTTGAGAGGTCGTTCTGGAGGTCTGCTTGCTTGGGGGATACTGCCCCTGGCTATTCTTACGGTTCTTGGTTCCACCATTCTGGATACATGTTCGTTCCAAAACCTTCTTCTCTCTCGTCCCCATCTGACAATATCTTCAACTTCGCACATCCTTCGGATTTCTGCGTTTCGTACTCTATAACGAAGGGGTTTGCCAGCGATACTCCTGAGTACCTTAATTTCGCTGATTCGAAGGAGGAGTGTCTACTCTCTAAACTGTCATTTTATTATTGTTACTAAGTCAAATGCTCGATAACTGGGACCGAAGACAATATTGTCTCCATGTCACACTCTTTAACACGTCCGTATCATTAATTCGGACATGTTAAGGGTAAACATAGGTATAAATGAAATAATTCGTATAATACTAATGATTTATCCGACCTGATGATCTTAATATATTGAAGAACGTGGCCTGAAATAAACATTGTCTTCAGCACCATTGATTAAGGTTTGGGTTTTAAACCACTGCAGTAGGCATGTAACTCGCTGTTTGTCATCATACGATTAGCAATACTTCCCAGCATGTAAAGAGGTAACTTCGAGGGTTGTAAGTGGTCTTGCTTACGTGACGAATTATTTTACACTTTCGGGCACTACAATACAAAATAATAAGCTAAGATAAATAAATAGTTCACTTCAGTATTTAAGTACAAACTTTGATGTATGCGACTGAAAAATAATGACAGAAGTTGAATGAATGCAGAAATGCATACACTAAGAATAATAAATGAGGTGAATACTATATGTACTCGTATGACAGAATATGTAATGAATTAATTAGCCCTTCCTTCCCTGTGATGTGTAACTAGTACACATTTCTTCTAAAAACTTTAATATCTCTATAAATATAATAAATACTGGGTTCAGATTTTAGGTATTCGTCCGTAATACATTTACGCATTGAATAAAAAAAATAATATTAATAATAATTAGCACTTATCGGACACATCAGAGATCTTTTGTGAAAATCGGGAATAAATTCACCAATACAATCAAACGTGTGCCAGTTTGTGACGTAAGTATATTCATTCTAAAAACCGCTATGGGGGAGGAAGCGACGCTATTCACGTCTTACTCTCACTCTACTTCGGTATATGGGAACGCAAGAAATAGAATCTCAGTTCGCTCGCTTCTCTCGCTTCAGTAGCTTTCGGGCAGCCATTTGAGGTGGTTGCAACGCCCGTTTTGTGAACATCGGTCGATGTTTTGTTCATGTATTCAGCAATTAAATTTCAATTATTATGACTTAAATTTTGACTTCAAATTTAATTAATTTAAGCGATTGGCTATGAATATTCTTATTTTTTCGATTTTAAATCGCTCATTTTTACATGTGTATTGATATGTATTGAATACACAGCACCGAAACGCGCGGATTTGTTTAGCACAGGAAGGGAAATGTTAAGGATGAATGTTAACATGGTTGATATGAAAAAATATTCGGTTTACATACGCTATTCAAATTTACGGATAACTTTTCAGGTATATATATCTTCCGTAAAACGACGTATAACGTATTGGTTTATCATGAGCGACACGGCAAAATGTATTGCTAAAGAAAAAACATTGGTTATGTGTTTGTTGCTCTGTACCCGTTAATTCGAACTTGTTAAACTAAACAAGTTATTTTTCCATATATCACTATGATCTTCTAGGCCAGGGCTCCATACTTTATCTTCTCCATCATAAAAACAATTTTTTTATCCACCATGAAATTTGGACTTCACCTTGAAGTAAGAACTTTAATCAATTATTGTTCCTAAGATTTTTTGTTCGTATCTCAGATTAATATCTAAGATACTACCTTGATCAAAAAGTTTTAGGACCGGCCACCGTGTGGCGATGTCAGTCACCCGTTTGGAATTCTTTTTTTTTTTTAGGTTACCACATCTATCATTGACACTTCCCTCTAAATTTTAGCGTCATAGCTTGACATTTGTAAAAGTTACGCTGTACTGAGTACATCTACCTTTGTGCGTGTTTTCGATTTTTTACAAGTTTGAAAATTGCATCAACTGTGCATCAACGAATTTGCATTAAATTTTGTGTGAACGACGGATTTAACGGTCCGCAGACCTTGGAAATGTTGGAGAAGTGTATTTCGGTAGCACGAACGCTTCAAAAGTGATCGTGAGTCGGTCGAGGATGACGAACGCAGTGGCAGTCGAAAACCGATGAAAACATCGATAAAATCAAAGAGATGTTGGCCGAAAACTGCGAATTGACCCTCAGAGAGCTGGCAGAGGACGTGAACATCGCTTATGGATCCGCTCAAGACATTTTGGTTAGTGATCTCAGACGTGTCGCTGCAAAACTGGTGCCGAAAGACCTCAATTTCATGCAAAAAAAGGACCGCGTTGAAATCGCGAAATACATTATTTCCATGAGTTTTTGACCAAAAACAACACGACTACTATCCAGCAGCCTTCGAATTCACCTGATCTGGCTCCCTGCAACTTTTTCCTGTTCAACCGACTTAAAAAACCGCTTCGCGGAACGCGTTACAGCACCCGAGAGGATGCCATGAAAAAATCGAAGACGGCTCAGATGGACATACCGAAAATTGAGTACCAGCGGTGTTTCGAGGATTGGATCAAGCGCTAGCGTAAGTGCGCTGCAGTCGATGGGGAGTACTTTGAAGGGGACCATATCGATTTTGATGAATAAACTTGTATTTTCGATTTTATGAATAAAGTCCTAAAACTTTTTGATCAAGGTAGTATTATATACGTGTATAATATTGGCATATATTCTCCTTTACTTCTTCTTAACATTCTTCTCCACGTTGGAGATTGCGATCATCATGACCATTTTAACTTTGCAGCTGTTCAGAACAATGTATCCGTGCTACAGTGGAACTTTCTTAGGTTCTTCAGCCAGGAGTTTTTTACTCTTCCTACACTTCGTTCTTGTATCTTCCTCTGCAACATAACTTGGTTGATTTCATATTTGTTTCCTCTCATGAAAAGTTCCAAGTATTCCAATCTTCTCCCCTCAATGCAAGTATTTCTCTCTATTTTTTTAAGTGAAACTTCTATAGGCGCGGTAAGGCAAATTGGCTTGAACGTCACGAAAAGTGAAACGGTCTATTATTTTATTATTTTATAATTATTCAATTATTATTTATTATTATTAAATATTTTATTTATTAATAAAATATTTTTAATTATTTTAATATTAATAATTATTTATTATTAATAATAATTAATATTACTTTAACATTATTAAGTGTATATTATTAGTAAAAATATTGTTATTTATCATTAAAAATTAAAAAAATATTTTTTTAATTAATTTAGAGAGATTTTCTTGAATTAAATTCCACATAACCATTTCATAATACTAAAAAAATATATAAAAATCGTTAACAAATGGAAAAAAAGCAATGCATAAAATCAACTTTTCCTAGGAGCTAAGAAGTTGCATTTCTACCGCGCGAGAGTCTCACGTATCTGTTTTTTTTTTCCATCGTCTGAGGACCTCTTGGTTCCGCAATTTGGTAACCCAGAAATATTTAACATTCATTGTTGCATTACATTTCAAATGCTTTTATTCGTTTTGTGATAGTCCAAGTCTATGCGCCATAAAGAGTAAAACATTAAATATATGAGCGACAAGGTAATTAGAAGTGGCAGATGTCAGAATTGAAAGTGGTAATATCTGCATACTCTAATAAGAAAGTGGTGTGATGATCATTTCTCTACTCTATCTCTGAAGGTCGAGGTTATATTACATTTTCGTTGTATACAATACAACCTGGTAAGCTTATTGCAATGTGACAATCTCTTCTAACCAACCAGAATGATGTTTAAGAGGCTTTAAGTGAGAACCAGATTGGAACCCTTTTTATTTATTTTTTTAGCACAGGAAGGGAAAGGTTAAAGATTGTCAGCTCGAATTTCAATGGTTCGGAACTAAATCACATTGTCATGTTACACGTTCATTATAGGCCCACTCGGCAAATTTTGTTCCACAGTGAGGCGGTTGCAACTCATTATTTGTTTAACTCTTGCATAACAAGACTACATAGATTGGGTAATCAATACGAGCATTCAATGGATTTTCATATGGCATTGGTTACTTACAAGAGTAAACTGAAAAAGTTGTTCTTGTTGGGATGAACTGATTGAAATGAATGCATAGATTCGCTTTGTTGTGTTGTTCAACTTGTACTATTTTTTTTATATTCTATAAAACTGCTTAAATGTTAATATGTTGTTTAAAGTTAAGGCATTAACGTTGTGGAGGTTTAAAGACATTGTAGTTTATTTTCATCAAACACCGTTTATTCCACTTTTTTGTAACAGTATAACCCTACCGGTTTCAAGGCTTTCACCTCATCTTCAGGGGAGCACAAACAAGACTAAATTCTGTTCGAACTGGTACCGATATACACGCTTCACGGTTGATGGCTGAGGGGTGAGGGAGGCATGGGACGATTTCGGCCAAGAGCGGAGAGATTTTTGGGATATAACTGTTCACCAGATGTTCGGATCGATGTACTGACCTAGAAATTTCTAGGGCTTCTAATCTGTCCAATTTATTTCCGTTACTACTGATATGTAAGTTAAATGATAATGTCATTTTATATATGTTATTGTTTTTTAACCTTTGTATCAAAAAGGTCATTTGATCGTTAATATAAAATAAAATTAAAATCAATAAAATGACCTTATTCCTAAACCGTGATGGCGATGACAGTTATACTATTGAAGAAAAGTCAAGAAAAGTTTATTAGAATCAGCCAATTAAAATCAGGAAATGGGTATATAATATTTAAAAGTAAATTGTTTTAAAAAAACACCATACAAAGCAAAAACTAATTGAATTTTT